>JAUMGZ010184461.1:0-13723 GCA_032359645.1 Pododesmus macrochisma
TTCATGTAAAGTTGGTACTATGCATTTGTGTGCGAGAGAGAGGGGGGGGGGGGAGAGAAAACAGACAAAAGAAGTTGAGAGATGTACAGGCGAGGGGGAAGAAACAAAGAGGAGGGGTGTGTGAATGAGATACACCGACAATGTGTGTGAGAGAGAGAGAGAGAGAGAGAGAGAGAGACACACACACACACGCACGCACGCACGCACGCACGCACACACACACACACACACAGACGGGAACCGAGAGAGAGAGAGACCTAAGGACCAAAGAGAGATAGGGGTGGGACAGACAAACAGACATGTACAAGAGAGAAAGAGAACGCAGTATACACGGAGGGGCGCATGGGGGTCACGTATACTAAAGCATACATATACAGATTGAAGCAATGGGATATATAAAGTGAAAACATATCTAAAATAACAGATTTTACAGATTAAATGTCACCATTCCATCTAAATATTATCAAAACATCACAATCATCTCAACACATCTAAAGATTAACAACCGAAAGTGAAAATTCCATTGCAGTTTTTCTGATCTAGTCTTGTTCTACAAATGCATCGTAGTTTTAGTTGCACTGTAGTTCTGTTCTAAATAACGTAGCTCACTTATTGATTCTCATAAATGATAAATTTTATTTGTCTGTGTGTAGTGGGATTTTATCTGTGTGCTACATATAAAATTCGTGGTTTTTATGAACATTTCTGTTGCAAAATTAAGTGCAATTATTCTTAACAACTAATGTGTACATTGCATATGCAACTTACTGGATTAAGTGATGACGTCATACTGGGAACGTAGCACACCTGTCAAACAGCCAATCTATATCACGAAACACCTGAAGATAGGTGAAATCAACGTTCACACTTCACATATTTTTTATTATCGAAAAATGTGCAACCGGATTCTCGTCTCGACACCTCTCGTCTGCTCTCGTCCGAGACAGCGCATGTGGCTCTAATGTCGCTTATGCATTTAAAAATGACACTTGTTATTGAATTAAACTCGAGATGATCAATAATGATAAAGTACTGAATTTTCAGTAAGAATAAATCTCAAAATAACCACTGTTGTATACTACATTTTTTTTTCTTTTACTTTATAGAATCGTTTTTGATTTTCGCTTGCTGATTTGAGATTATGTAGACTATTAAGTGGTCCAAAATGAATTAGACACAAATTTTGTCTCCGGTATATTTCATCGTCAAATGTTGAACTCACGAGATTTGAGCATTAGGATCATACACACACATAATTGGTGTTCTTTATTCAAAGAAACGATATTTCCTTGACAATCAATCAAAACGCTTTGTTATTGGAAGAAAACGATTTTATTTTGAAGGTTTGAACGGAGATTACGGGTTTTCTTGTGGACACTGCAACTTTTTGTTGATAAGGACCAGTACATTTCATTTAATCGTTGAGAAATACTGAACTGCGAAGAAAATTGTGTTTGGGATGAGATGAAGTTCATTAATATATATTTGATAATATCATAACATCGCTTACGGTGTTAACAAAAATTAGAACCACCGAAGGCATGTGATCTATTGCTCATTTTAAATCCATTAAGATACAATTTTCTTTGTTTGAAATTGTGTTTATATATATGTTGACGGCTATATGACTTGATGGCTACACGAAGGGTATTAGATACTGCCAACACACACACACACACACACACACACACACACACACACACAGACAGACACACACACGCACACACACACACACACACACACACAGTGACACCAGCAGTGGACAAATAGGTACTTTATTAACAAACGGAACATTTTATGATTTAGAAGTGGTTCTTTAAATGACGTCTACACAACCATGGTGTCATATTCTGACATAAGAAAGACAGAAGAAAATAAAAAATTATGGCAATCACGTGACAGGAAGAGAGACAGGATACAGGAACCGGAAATAGAGTGAAGCCATGCAACCGTTTACCCGCCTATTCTCGGGAGTATATATTGAATAAGTTGTGATTTGTAAATCTACATTCAAATCTGTGTAAAATGCCGATCTTTCATAACCACTCTAAATAAGAGAGTGTATCTTAATTAGACCGATATATGTGTATGACATTACCAGTTTATTCAGAATTAGGCATACTATGTCGTATTTAGATAAATACTTGTTTATAGAAAACAGTGAACTAAGAATTCCAACCGAAGTTTTTCTGTCAAAGTTATTCGACAAGAAGCATGCAAATTCTGAAGTGTCAAAAATAAACTGAGAAAAAAATGAATGACGTAAGATATCAAGTCAGGTGATAAAACAAAAAGTGTTAAAGCGAATCAAAATGTAAAAAAAATGTATAAATTCGAGGCCATCTACCCTTGTCAAGACAAGTCAGATAAAATCAAGATACACTTCACACTTTGATAAAACGTCAACTTAAATATCTACCAACAGGCTAATCGACATGTTCAACCAAGTAATCAGATAAAAACTTATAGACTGGCACACGTCCGCATTTAAACTTTCACTTTTAATTGTCGGTAAAGATTTGAAAGATACTTGTATATTCTAAAGCTTTATTGTTTAAGAAGTTAAGAATTGGGATATTTCTGCAATCTGATTGTCCTAGTGTGTACGTATTAGTGACACAGGCGTCGGTGGTACGGGCGACAAAACAATTCAATGTGTCCTTCAAGTTACCATGCACAGATTCCAGCGGCGATCAAACAAAAATAGAAGTTTGTTTTTTAAATTACGCGTTCAAAAGAGCTGCGTTAATTCAAAAAGTGAAATCGGTGGTAGAATACCACAATGTGATAAAAACGTGTCATAGATTTTGATAATTTCTTGCTCGCCTGTCCTCTTTGTTAAAGTCGAATGTCATGCCTTTATCTTTTGTGAATATCTTTTTTCATTCATAGAAATTGTGAATGTTTAAACATATTTGGCGTCAAAATTCCATAGCTACGAACCAAGGACTGTAATTATGTAATTACTAAAACAATTGGAATGTACTTATAACAGTACGATTGCCAAACTAAAATCACGCGTGAAATCTCGCTAATTTGAAATACCACGTGTCTTTTGAGGAAGACGGAAAGGTTTTAACTTTCTTAATAGAGTAACATGAAGACAATTTTGATGAGATGCAAACTCAAAAAAGGTGAAAACAATTACCCCACACCCTAGCAACGCGTCACTCAAATAAAGCGATAAGCGAAAATAATTCATTTGAGTTTTCAGTGTCTTCGGCCTCTCAAACTAAATGTATTACTTGTGTATGTCAGGTTTTTTTATTTTATTACTTCATTAGATTTAAAATCCAATTAATACTGTGAAAACTACAAAACATAGATAGTCCAGAGCTAAATTGTGCGGTGCGGTGCGGTGCGGTGCGTGCGTGCGTGTATGCGTGCTTGCGTGCGTGTGTGTGTGCGTGCGTGCGTGCGAGTTCAGCTGTATGCACAGATGCTATTCAACATGCTCATTTCTTATCAAATGATATCTTGTTTTAAAAAAGTAAAGAGAAAGCACTTTTGTGTTAGAATCGTTTAATAAATTTATCCTTTGTACAATTCTTCATAGCTTGTGATACACAAAAATTCATTAATAATGAAAAAATTGCGCTCTGTGCCGCTACAATATTAGGCCGTGTGTTACGGACCTACCCAGGGCGACGTCACGGCGTACTATTACTCAACCAAAATATGAATAATTAATATTCAGGGTGTTAGAAATGAACACGAGGAATTAATTGAATATGATGGCGATATAAAGTCGTTTTGCCATGCGTTCTTATAGATATAGAAACTCTTTTAGATGTATAGATAGTTTCGGGTGTTGCTTTTTTTTACTCCATACTTAAAGTATTATATTAAAACGTATATCTCTAGAGACACATTATTTTGCCATACGCATGTAGAATAGATATAAATATATGTTAATTTTAATTCCAGTTTAAAGTTAATTTAGTCATATTAGTTCTCTACTAAAATCGTATATGTCTTGAATTGTGAGTGATTATTAAAAAGGTTGGTAATATGACCGAGTTTTGCATCTCGTATATATTGCGCGTTAAAATAATAAGGTTAAAATCCTTTCTAATACAATTGAGTCTCTTTATAACGACCATTTTTGTCATTGGTTTTTTTTAATTGTAATCTATTTGCTGTTGCAAATTGAAAGAATCCAAATTGTATTTATTTTGTCAATTTGTTCTAAATTTATCGTCGTTATAAAGAATTTGCTGTTGTAATGAATCAAAATTGTAGTTTTTGGACAATTTGTTCTAAATAGCAGTATAGTCGTTGTAAAGAATTTGCTGTTACACATTGATAAGCGTCGTTGTAAAGAGACTCGTCATATTTGTAACCGGTGGTCGGTTAAGCTATGTTAGCTAAGAGAAGAAAGCTGTCGCGTGTCTGTAGAACTGTACGATTTAAAAAAAAAATTCAAAACAAAGGGAAACATTTATGTATGCATCTATGCCAAACGTTAGAAACAAAGAGAAAAATAAATGTATACATTTGGGAATTTGCTCTTGGTGATCAAATTTTAATGTTTTGCAATGTATAATTAAAATGCTGAGTTCTAGGTATAAAAAGTCAGAGAAGCAAAAAGAATAAATATTCGACAGTCTGGGGATTCGCCCTTGACTTTGTTTATCTCCTCTTTTGAAATATGTAATCAAAATGCTATATGTCGATCGATGGCGTTGCACAATTCCTAATTATTACTCCGCAGAAGAAATTGTATTTCACATAAAAATGCGAGAATTGTAGTTTCCTATGATTATTAATTATGCATAGAATACAACATCTAAAGAATGTTTACGTTAGGTTGAAAGAATATTGAGGTTGATGTTGAATTTTTAACATGAAGCCACGAATGAATGATTTAAAGTGTATGTGCACAATTGGTTATATGTATCAATATAGGTTTAACGATAAATTCACATTTTGAATTAGTCTATATATACAATACACTGACAAGTACCATGGTATTTTTACAGCATTGATATTCTAAATGTGTTGTTGTTGTTGTTGTTGTTGTTGTTGTTGTTGTTGTTGTTGTTGTTGTTGTTGTTGTTGTTGTTGTTGTTGTTGTTTCTTGTTTTTTTTATATGTTTTTGTTGTTGTTGTTTCTTGGTTTTTTTTATGTTTTTGTTGTTTTTGTTTTCTGTTGTTTTGTTTGTTTAAATATGCGTTTTTTGCAGATGTTTATTTTTCCAGTTTGAGGTTTTCAGTTTTTCCTGCCTATTCTTATAACTACTAATAAGCGGCATCTTCTGATACATTGCTACACATATTCAAGACTTTTTAGTATAGCTCAATTTATTTTAATTTTCTATTTTTGTTTTTAGGATAGTATGCCAACCCTAGCCATGGAGGTATGTGTGGGGTGCCAGAGGCCTATAGAGGATCGTTATCTTCTCAAAGTCCAGGACAACTTCTTTCACGAGCAATGTCTACAATGCGTCATCTGTCGCCAGCCTCTTTCTACAACGTGTTTCATGAAGGACCAACAACTCTACTGTCGCCATGACTATGATAAGTAAGTCAGCCTCGATTTGAAGAAAAATTATTTGAAACGTCAGACTCGTACTTTCACTATGCGTTATTTTATGCGTCTCTTTATCAAGAAGAACTTTCTGTAAAGTAGCACTATATGTACACGTGCCATAACCATGCACTACGACAACCAAGCACTTTAAAACATGATATTATCTGTGTTTTATTTTAACTTTATTATTACGAGAAGTTTTCGTATTTTGAATAGAAATGCAAATTGAAATGTAAAATCAAATTGTATTCAGACAAAATGATTGTGTACCCCGCTGAAGAGTTTGTACTAGAAATAAGAACTATGTACATACGTTGAGAAACAAGAAAAAACAGAAACTCCACACGTGTCGTCTCAACACAAAGGTGTAAATGAAAATAAAACTTAATAATTACTTAATGATTTGTATAAATTAGTTTATATTGATAAAATATTAAAAAGATATTGTTTTGTTTGCTACTATATAAAAAGCGTGAATAAAAATGTTAGAAATAATTTTACGCGTGTGACATTTTCTAAACAAAAAGAAATGGCGGAAAATTATCATGTTTTTTTTTATTTTTGAGATATATGTATGTTCTATAAGGAAGCCCTTCATAATTAAGTTTAGTAATAAAATAAAAGCTTTCGGTTTCAATTAAAGGTCACCTGAAAAACACATTGAACATGTGACATTCAATGTACTAAGGAAATAATCATCATACTCAAATCATAGACATCGGAAAACAAAACATAAAGAAAAAAACGTATTTCGCGGGAAATGGATAATTGAAATCAGATTCTATTATCGCATATTCAAAATGGCAAAGAACGTTTTCAAAATAGACTTCGCGACATTATCTTTATTATTTGTAATAAATCTAAAATGTTTGTAACGTATTGCGTATTATGAATACCCTTTCGTTTGTGGTAGCGTTTTCATTGGTGACCATTTTATCCGATTCAGATGTCGCCGTGTCCTTCCTTGCTTAAGACATCGGTGATTGATATGAAATTTGAACAAAGTCATTCTCGACAAGGAACAAGACATATATTTGCACTCTTGTCTGGTCGCTAAGTGTCAAATAAAACAGAAACCGTGTCAAAAATAGTGTTTTTTGTGAGAAAACTTGTACTTTTAGTCAGTCAGTCAGTCAGTTGGTCTCACAAGTAGAAATATATGAAGACACGGACGTGTCGTCTGCTAGCAGGTCAGAAGTAATGATTGCAGGAATTTAGGATTCTGACATTTATGTAGAATTGCTAGAATAAAACTTTTAAGAAAAAAAGTCAGAAAAACTGCAATAATTCTGCCGTTGACGCTTTTGTGGGTGTCACAACCGTCATTTGTTTATTTGCGTCAAACAGATTATCACACCATTACTTTAATTCGTCAACCTACCTGTTCACACGGATGAGAAGTTTCGTTTAACCCGATCATAACCCTTAACAACACGTTGCAGATAATCTTGTTAACTTTATCGACACTTGCACGCTTGTTTAAAATAAAAGTTTTCATAGTTTTCACAATGTCAATTGCACCAAATGCCTTATGCATGTGCAATGTGAACATTGGTGCAAAGCCATTATAAAAGACCGATAACTTTACGCTCTTTTTAATGCCATTATCCGCGTGATAGTTTGATAGTTGAATTATTAATTATAAAAAAATATGATATGTGGTTCGCATGCTGTGTCATTTATAATGTGCTAAGCGACAAATTAATTTTTTTCTTTTTCTTAAGCGACTGAGTCATTTCGATCCTGTCGCCTCTATCATCATTTAAAGAGGTTCCCACCCCTTTTAAGTAGAATCAGTTAATCTGTACTTTTCACTTTCAAGATTGAAACAGTCAGATATATAATAACTTGGTTTGGACTGTTAATTTAAAGTTATGTTAACAAAGGTATGGTTTCGTCATGCAATCTTAGACCGGCCTGGTTATAGGACGTAATTCGTTGTATGGAGTGTCATTATTTTACTAGAATTTTGACTTGCTGTGTCATGCATCAAATAATCATTGTTTAAAAATCAATTCAAGTCCAACTATAATACCATTGTGGTCTCCTTACGTTCTTCATTCGGTGTCAACTCGGGTCTTTTTGACTGTTGACGTATTTGTTCAGTGAACGCATTTGGTATAATGTTTGCTCGCTCACGTCTGGGAGTAGGTAAAGTACGTTATTCCTCCCAGCTCCCGTGCAACAGGGCAACTACCAACACATTCATTCTGTGACAAACCCACGAAGACATTTTAAAACCGAATGAAGAAGGGACAAAAAAGCAAACCCTGAAATACGGAAATGTACTTTAGACCTGATTTATGTCCCCTTTGTACTTTAAATTGTTGACAGGTGGAGTGTCGGGCTGTATTTAGTACGCTTCATAATATCACTGACGTTCATTGGCACATCATTTATTACAAGTTACACTTTGTCAAACTATGACTGTCATATTGTCCGTGTCTGCTAACAAACTATGATATCTATACGTGTGTGTTCGCGTTACGTCAGAAGGTGCTTGGAATTTGTGTCGACCTTTCGTGACCCGCGGTAAATTCGTCAAACACTTGACGAGAAGTGCTTCGAGACTTGGAGAGTTCCACTAAGGTCAATAACTCTTCACACCTCGATAAAGGGTTTTACCGACTCACGTGAGAACGAACGAATTCATGTATCGTCTTCTGTTATGTCATACAGGTAGTTCAGAGTCAGTGACAATAGATCAATATATTACCCAGTCACGGAACTATTTTATGATGTTTTCTTTACAAACATAAAGTGTGTGTTTAAAAACCTAACATCTGTTCAGAAGTGTACATTTCTTTATTTTTAGACAGAACCTTTAACTATGATATATCATTTCTCATAAAGGGCTTAACGTCGCTAGGGCGTACTACACTGATTGGCGATACGTCAAAGATAACTGAAGCAAAAATTCAATCTACCGAATTGACAAGAAATCATCATGACAGGTGACGCATATTAAGCACGAGAAACTCGCTCTTACACGGACACATGGTGTCGCTTCTAGCTGTTTATATAAATTTATGATATTGTCTTCTTTAGATTCGTTGAAAATAACTTGCCATTCTTGACAATTATAAAATTCAAAATAAATAGTTATAATTAAGTAAAGACAAACACTTGTAGTTTGTCATATTTTAAAAATGTTCTTTGTTTCTTTCCTTTGTTTAAAAGTGTCTTAGCTGTTACAAAAGATTTACTTTTATTTTCAACGTTCATGTACACGTTTAAGGCTGGATTTTGTAGTGACGCACAGTCAGAGAATGGAAACATATTCAAAAATCTGCTTTAGATTTGATCAATAAAGACGGCTCTTGTTACACATTCTCCAGCCTTGTTCAAGAATAGTTTTATCTCGTATACTTAAATAACATGTGTCGATATAACAAATCCATAATTGTTTATAAAACAGATGACATTAAAGCAAAAACGAGAATTGAATAAGATTCAATGCTTCGACTGTCACGTCTGTCGTTCTAATTTGATACCTTTGAAAATCTCAAAAGAGGAATATTAAATTTCATTTTTGAATTTCTTAGCCTTGTGCCGGTAGCTATTGTTACGACAGAGACAATAGAACGGTTTTCACCGCGAAGACGATATCTCGATATGCCATAATTACACGTGACGACTCCATTTGGGCATGCGCACAAAACAAAGAAAGCGAAAACATCTTGGTGACAAAGACGCTTTCTTCCAACCAACAATGGTCATTGTTAAACGATTGCACGATCATATTCTTTCTTATGGTCTTTTTGTATGGCGAGTCTCTTGGTACTGTTGACACTGATATTTGTTTAGAATAAAAAATAAAATCTGCCCTCCCCCTAGTAAATATCAAATATTTGCGAGTTAAAGTCTAAGAATGCCAATCATCAAAAGGTTTAAAAATGCCTTCACACGTGTAGTGTTAAATTTCATTATCTTTACAGTTTGGTAAATTAAACTATTGAAATATTTCAAAAGAAGAAATTAACGTGAATTCTGTCTACGGGCCTCTGTGTTTACAAAATCACTTTTATCAAAGATTTTCATTTTTTGACAGCTGAAAAGATGGACATTCTTTTAACGTTATGTCACAATTTGTGACAATTCGTAACACTTACCTTGCAATTTTGCAAATCTCCAATCACACAGGAAAATAATGTGCACGTGTTTAATGTTAGTCAGCGGAAAGAAAGTATTTGAATATCATTACTTTATTTATCTACCAGGTGACTTCGACGTCTTATTATGTTAGCCTGTGTGAGAAATAAATAAATTGTTTGATAAATTATATATAAAAATGTAAAGTGTACAGAGTTGTATTATTACTGAGACAATATTCTAAAATTTTTATAAACGAAGGCAAAGAAAAGAAAAACGGGGACGTCAGTAATAAAAAGAAAAGAAAGAAAATACAATTTAAAAAAGGAAACACCATGAATTTCATTCAAATTTAATTGACGTGTTTCGTTTTTATCAAGCCGAATTTAATTTTTCTACGTCGTTTAAATTTAAATGATTGGTTACAAAAAAAGAAGAAAAAAACTGACAAAAATTTGAAATATATAAGAAAAGATTCAAACCATCAACATTGAATCAATCATAAATATACGTACAATTGGCAGAGAAATAAATAGAAAATTATATTTTACATTGCAAAATAAATATGAACGTTGAATACATGTAACTTTCTTTCCCTTTAATTATCAACGGGACGGACATGTTACGTGATGTTCTATTCATTTTTTATTGTTAAAATTTGGCAGGGTTTCAAAGAAAAACCGCGAACCGTTGTCCATTTAAATTTAGCATTTCAAACACAACATATTTGCATCAACAATGGTGCACTTTTGTGCAGATAAACCGAAGATCTAAGCTTTGAAACAAACATATTTATTCCAAATGTGCATTTAAACAGCGCAATGTTGTCCATTGTAAAGTCTGGTTATTTACAAGGCGCTATTTATTTTGACATTCTTTGGAACTCGACAATGCGGTGTACATTACATGACGTGATACCCAATAGTACTTAACAATTAACAATACCCGATATCGCTGTTGATAAGTCTCAATCCACACCATAAAGGCTCTTTGCACATTGCTTAGTTAGAAATAAAAAAAATATTTAGAAAAAACAGGTTAATTTTTGTGAATGTGGGTTGAATTTTATTTGTTCAAAATTTCTATCAAATCTGTTTTGATATCAACGAATCAAGGCATCGTGAACGTAAAACAAATGGCGAATTAAGCGTATGCCGTGTGCATGATCGGACGCTTTGTTTGATAAATAGATATTAAAGTATGATAAGGCCGGTTAAATATGTATCCACGTTATAGAGGTACCAGACATCGTACTTGTTGAATTAACAGATAGTGCCACGGCGTTACATAAACCTTGGATCTTATGTCTATATACGACTGAAATTAATTCCACCTAATTACGTAAAATTAATTACAACATTGCATGTGTGGAGTTGAAGTAAGGCTATAAAAGATAAAAGCTGTTTAATTTTTGGGTTTTTTTATTTTAAAAAAAAATGTCTTGTTATATTCTGAAAGTTACGTTATTTTCATAGAAATATTTATCATAATATGCAAAAGGAATAGTCAATACGAATAAAAAAATAGTTTTCAGAAATATTATGTGATTTGTTAAAATTGTCTAAAAAAAATTATAATAAATAAATATTGAAATGATAAATTTTTATGATTTGAAACCACTTTTTGCAACGATGTGAAAAAAAAACAAATATTTTAATGAAATGGTTTTGAAGACAAACAGTTTGGGAGGTGTATCTTATAATTTTTGATAATAAACACTTGTATAAAACAATTAACTCAATTTTAAACGCATGCTATCTGGCATTAGGACATAGATTCAGTAGTGCATTCATAATGATTAATATTAAACTTACAGTAACATTTACATATTGAATATTGTCTCGTATTGTCAACACGTATCCTGCTTGCCTGTCTAGTTTTGTCCCCCGTTTTTGTTTGTTTTCACAGTGTTCTTATAGATTAAATGTCTTGGTTTAAAAGAAATTTAATTTTCGCAAATGGTTGTCTTGGATATCTCTTTGTATTACTTTACGGAAAACGTCATGATAATTTTCAAACATAAAACAGGATTGTATACTTTATTTTATATTTTGTTTGTTTCAGCTTGTTTCGAGGTCGATGTTGCGGCTGCGGGTTCAATATATCTTCGAACGAAATGGTCATGAGAGCACTGGGTGACGTGTACCATCTTCAGTGCTTCCGGTGTGTGGAGTGTAGTCAAATTCTTCAAAGGGGAGATCACTACGTTATCAAGGACGGACAACTCTTCTGTCGATTCGACTTTGATAAAGAATTCAGTATACTACCGTACAGTCCTAAAGGTGAGACTGATTAACCAAATGTTTGTGTTATTCTTAGTCCTAAGGGCCATAGTCTGCGTAGGGCAGGAGGGTCAACCCCGACATTTCTTTTAAAAAATGAATAAAAAAATAACCAGGAATATATGTGCGCGGCAGAGAATTAAGGTTTATTATGTTTTGCCCCTTCTCTCGACAGTTTTCTATAGTCTGCATTATTGCAACACATGTAAAAAGATTCATATCATACACGACCCTAATCTAGATTAGTTACCGTTTTATCAAGTCGTCAGTGTAACCTATATCAGCAAATTAATTATAAAAAAGGTAGATATATTTTTTATTTGTTAACATCAAAATTATAAGGAAAACCTTTATTTCAAGTTTTGAAATGTTTTTCTCATATATATTTAAACTGCTTTTAAATGGAACGGAACAAAAAAAAAATGTGTGTGTGTTTTTCAAGCATTTTCTGTCATCTTTAAATGTCACTGGAGGATAAAGTGTTTAAACAGAGAACATCAGATGTATTGATAACTGCTCGTTGTAATTAGAAAACAATTCACTCTTTGTAATATAACAAATCACCAAGAGCGAAACGATGTATTGATATAAATTCTTTACTCTACATTTTGATAGTGTATGTTATATTTTTTGATACCTTACACGTTTTTCTGTCACTCGGAGATACCTCTGGGAGGGAACTGGGGTAATTCGCCCCTTTAATTTACAAAAGCCCCCTCAAAATTTCAAAGGAGCTAAAAATTTACTTATATCCATGTAAAATACATGTATTGTTTAATGAAGAAAAATAGTCATATACCCCTTTGCCAATTTCTGTACAGTGTACCTTCAGGTCACTTTGTTTGTCAAAAATTTATGGTCTTCTTATTGCCGTATATTACTCAGTATAAAAGGATATTCACAATTTTGACATCTGTATAATTCTACATTGTATAAGTAAAGTATATTTAATCTACAATTACCGAAGTGAAATATATGCAAAACGGGCGTCAAATCGTTTTCAAAATCTCAATGTTTATGTTAAATGCTTTGAAACCCTTTTAACCTCTTAAAAACTGACAGCGAAAATGATGGCGGGTACTAAGTGGTCTTCTCTGGTGGTCCCGTGACCTTGTCATCATTTTTAGCATAATCAGAGTCCTATCGATATATTTACTCTAATTGGGGCATGATGGCCTTTATATCCTACCGTTAACTTTACTTTTATTAGCTAACCACCCATTCATCATAACTAATAAGTCAAGAAATCGATAACAAAAAATCTTTTTGAAAGAAAAATCTTGATAAAGTTGCGATTTGTGGCATTAAACACAAATTTTCGGCACATGTAAACATTTTATCAATAAATAAGTGTCATGCAGGTGTGAACTAGCAGCGGTCCGTGACTTGTTCCCGACTCTCAACTTTGTTCAATGATTTTTAGTATATAAGTAATTACATTAAATATAGATGAAATGATAGACTCGCAACATTGTAGGTAGGAATAATGACGTCTTTAGCAGAGAAACTCGCTATCAATTAGGAAAACTTAAAAAAACACACAAAAAACATAGAATTGATTTTGCATAAAAATGCGCTGCCTAATTCACCTAAGGTCAGCCATCACTGTGGAATGACTTAGAACGTATATTCAAATAATTTAATAAATGTTTTCGTACATAATGATAATAAAGATATTGGTCAGATCATGACGTATATGTAATTGAACGACTAGCTATAATGACTGTTGTTGAAGAACATACGCGTTCCGTTTTACTGAGTAAGTAATTTTGTAATTTGCAACAACCTATTGTGCTTCCTGTTATACAAATATCTC
>JAUMGZ010184472.1:0-13721 GCA_032359645.1 Pododesmus macrochisma
TTTTATTTGATTAAAATAAAGATAATGTGTCTCTTAACATTGTCTGTTAAGGAAATGAAATTCTCTATTGCAGATATTTGGCAATTAAATTAGAGTCGGCCTCCTTAAAAATATATAGGATTTTAAAATTTTACACAAGTATTTGAGTTTACATTATATAAGCTGTAACCATTAGTATATTCAATACCATTTTCATCCACTTCAGGCATACTATGCATTTTTCTTAAGTAGTCACTCTTTGAAGTTTTGTCTATTAAGTCATTAGATGTGTGAGATGATTCACTATCGAAACTCGTCTCGAAAGACTCAGATTGCATTGTGGAAGTGCGATAGTTTCTACGCTTCATTGCTCCAACATTCTCATCAATAATTTTCCTAATATCATCAGATTCCTCGACACTCTCTTGTGCTACAAGTTTTGCGTGTCCAAAAACTTCATCTTCGACAGAGCTCATTTGACGAATGCCTCTACCTCTCCTTGTACTATCAGAACATGCTTGCGTTTCATCATCAACTGTGGAAGTGACATCTTTCTTTACATCGTCATGTGTCGTAATGACTCCTAAATCTTCAGACAACTTTTTGATACTCTCTTCAGTGTCGTCACCTTCATCAAAATTGCTTTTTCCATCGTTTTTAAGAATGAAATCGAAATTAACGACTCTTTCTTGCTTGCTAAACTGATACTGTGGTATTACACTCTCATCTAAATCTGTTTCATTGTCACCCCCACCATCATTCCAATTTGCATAATCATCCTCGTCTGATGATGATGAAGAAGAAGAATTTGAATTTGGTTTTACTCGTGGCATTGTAGTAGAAGCGTTGACCAAAGCATACAACTCTTTCTGGGTATAGCGTTTCTTCACTGCTTCTTTTAACCTCCTTCTTTTCCTGATGTGTTTATCAAATATCCCTGCTTCAAAATCCTTTTCAAAAAGAAAGCAAAGCATTTTTACATGATATTTCATGTATTTGTTGTATTGTTAAAAGTGTATCATACTTCATTTTATTTGATCATAAGCAATTTTAACTTACATGTATAGCTAGCTGACTAGTAATCAAACTTTAATGTAGAATACATGTCTTGTTTTTCAGTGCTTGCTTCAAAATTTCTTTCTTCACTTTTTACTTTTTCTCCTTTTTACCTTTTTGTCATGATCATAAACAAACTGTTGTTTGACAGTATAATTCTTGGGAACTCTTTTTTATGAAATGCAAATAAGCAATTTAACTTTGTTTAAAATCTTCACATTTGTTTTCAAACTCTGTAGATAGATACTAATTTTTTAACTTCTATAATAAAGTAATAATTTCCTATGGGTGCTCAATGATAAAACCCTTACATATTTGTACAAATATCCACACAATAAAGTAGGGATCTGCAAAAATGTAAAAGAAAAACACAACTTATTTGAGACAGTAGACACCTTATAAAATTTCAGCTCCTGTTTCAGTTTTTGATGCTCCTGTGTTTTTACCAAAGACTTGTGATGGTAAATTTTGATTTTTGGATATTCTTTGTGTGTCACTGAAAGTCCACCATTTTTGATATGGTCTCTAACCATTTCATAGTGCATCACTGCCTCCCACATAGTGTTCAAGGCATCAACTTCAAAAAGACAATCAACAACATTAGATTGTGATTAATCTAAGCATACTTGCCAACTCTCCCTATTTAGGAGGGAGTCTCCCTATTTTTCACACACAATTTTCACTATGGACATCAGTATAATTCCTGAACCTTGCTTATCAACTTGCTTCAACTAAGTATATTGCACAGAACTGCCTAAATGAGGCAGTTTGCACTACTATTTTGTCATGTAGGCCATTGTACATAAGTATTAAAGACAATTTAAGATTTTGCCACACAGTTTCTCCCCCATGAAAATTTCAAAAAGTTGGCAAGTATGTATCTAAGATAATTAAATAGTGCACTACTTTAAGGATGGATGCAATATGTTCAAACATCAGTGACTATTATTTGTTCTTTTATTCATTGTTATTCACCGCAAATATCTTGCTGTTGTAATAATCGAATGAAAAGTACCGGTAGTCGTTATGTATGTAATAATCTAAAGAAGCTTATTATTTGAACTTAGGAGAACTATTATGAAATATAGTCTGTGCTAATATTATAGTATATATTCCTTGTAATATTTAGTTTTATAATAACTGTCACTGTAAAGTGTGTACTCAGCATGTACTGACATATGACAATGATAGAATATAATATACAGGTTAACTGATAAACAAATTAATAGCAGATCAGTCTTGTATTAGTATTTTCACTCCTAAATTGGACTAAGCATGAAACATCAAAATCTGAGAATTAAGAAAAAAAATTAGTGAATCACATTAGTAAATTCTTAATTTTTACAAATATTTGGTTTCACAACATTCTTTGTGAGTAGAAAAAATGTATTTAAAACTCTTAAGTCAAATCCACCTTGCTCAATACAAAAATGCAACTTGAATAATGCCTCTGATAAATATGATATTTATAAGAGGAAGAAGCCAAAACTCTGTGTGAATTACCCCGTCGCGAACCCCAGACCTTGCTAGGAGCTGCTGTCATTAATGGACGCAAGAGAAGAATTAATTTTGAATAGACAAGACTTCAGTAAATCAAGGTTACAGAGCCAATGAGGCAACGGTGACAAAAATCACGATGGTTATGATGGAGAAAAATCATACCGAATAATAATACAAAATTGTCTTGCCAAAATTTAAAATGTGCGCGTAGTCTAAACAGGAATTTTTAAACGTATTCTTCTGGACACGTGTTTCGAACAACTGATTTACATATACTCGTAACTTATCGCAGGCAGGTCGGTTGTTATCGTTCGACTAGTCATACATAGTTTCATCTTATCGCAGATAAGTCACGTTTGATCTTACAATTGGTCGCATGCCATCGTAGAACAGTTGTGCAATTACTAAAGATCGCCAAAGACTAATTGCTGATTGTTGGAGTGTACGATTGTTCAAGATTGTTCAAGATCTGTGGTACAATCGTAAGACAACTTGAGAAATGTTTTTAAGATCACTTAAGATAAAATACGATTGTAGGCAACCAAATTAGTCGTATTCAGTTTTGGGCAAATGCTCAAGAACCTCTCCACGTCAAAAATCAGTCGTACGACTGCTAACGATTGTTTAAGACTTCAAGCTTTTCCCAAAGATTGTCCCTGACTTGACGCACGACTTCTTAAAGATTATCCACGACGTTGTGGTCGCAAATGATCATATCCTGTCTTATCCTAGCGTAAGGTCTACTGTGACAGGAGCTTTACCCGAGACCAACTATCAGTTATAGTTCGAGACAGTAATGACACGTTGTTGTTTTCCATGAACAATATTACTAATTTGTTCTCCCCTGCATGGTGAGGGGTAAGTTTCTACAATTTTAGGTATTCGTTTGCAAACTTTCCTTCTTCTTGTCCTTATAAATTTGTTGTATCAGATAGATAATGTAAAAAAAAAATCAAACAAAAACAAAACAAAGTGCAAGGCAAATTTCACCCTAGACAACGAAAGACAATGTCTTAAAGTCCCGGATCAAGAACTGTTTATTCAAAGGTAATACGTTGTGTCCTAATGATCAGTTAAAGCAACGAGTACGCATGTGTTCCACATTCTTCTGTAAACATGACACTATCCGGATTTATGAAGTTCATTAATAATTAGAACCGAGACATCACATACATTTAATGTCGATTTACAAATGATGCCTTTATCTATTATGGCTAGAAACCCAAACAACGGTTACGATTAAAACCAAACCGCAACCGCATTGCACCCGAACCACTTAACCGTTTTTAGGTTTGTATGAGACTTTAAATTACAGCTTTGGTTAGGCAAAGTTCAAAATATAATCGGTTGTTTTATATTTTTATTATATTCCGAAAATAACATGAAAACTATTTATAAACATGTAGTACCTTTTGCGAAATTACGCGATAGTTTCGCCCATAACGTGTAAGCTTCGCGTTATTGCGCCTTATTGTCGCGTTAGTTTTTCTTAATACTTTTTTTCCTCCTACGAAAATGAGCTCAACAGGCATTCGTATAAAACTTTGTCTCAAGGTGACCTATTGCCATCGCCTTTTGTCCGTCGTTTGTCGTTCGTCGTTCGTCATTCGTCATGCGTCCGTAAACTTTTCACATTTTCGACTTCTTCTCCCGAACCACTGAAGTAGTTTCGTTCAAATTTGGTAGGACGTACCCGTAGGGGCATTGACTTCAGATTTGTTTTAAAATGAAGGGGCTCTGGCCCCAGGGGACATCACAAAGGGGTCAAAACTTGGGAAAGTTGACGGCATTTCAAAAACCTTATAATAAACTAAAAGGCCTTGAGCCCAATGCTTTTGTGTGTAGTAAATTAGGGGCATGATGTTTAAAATATGTTCAAAGCATGACCCTGGGGTCAAAAATAGGTCACGCGTTTCGGAGTCAAAGTTTAACACTGTATCAAGTATGTTAAATTTCACATTTTTGATTTCTGCTTCTAATGAAAGCAATTGATCAATTGAATCCAAACTTGGTAAAAACTATCCCTAGGTAAAGTATATACAGATTTCCTCAAATGAAGGAGCGAGGTACCCAGGGACAACACTAGAGGGGTCAATATGTGGAAAATTTGACAAAATGTCAAAAGCATTCTTAAAAGAAATTAGATGGTCTAGAGTTTAATGTTTTTGTACGTAGCAACTTTGAGGCATGTAGAACCAATTTTGTTCAAGAGGTAACCCCGGGGTCAAAAAAAAGTAACGCGTTTTGGGTCAACATTCAACACTATAGCAAGTGTGAAAGCTATTAATGTTTTCGACTTCTTCTCCTAAACCACTCGATCAGTTTCATCCAAACAAGGAAAGAAGTATGCGTAGTGAAAGGGGATTCAGATTTTTTTTAAATGTAGGGGCCCGGCCCAAAAGGGCACAACTTAAGGGGCAAAAAGGGGAAATATCAAATAAGCATCTCATAGTGAATCTGAAAATGCAAATGCAAAAGAGTTGTAGGAAATAATGCAAGGAATATTTTGACAAAGTTTCAAGGTCATGGGGTCCAAGGTCAAGTTCACTGACACTTCGAAAGCCTTAAAATGCAATTTTTTCAAAAACGGTTGGCTTTTTGTATACACATATGTATTAGAAAATTGTAGGAAATAACTTAACATTTTTACAACATCCAAGGTCATAGGATTAAAGGTCAAGATCACTGATACTTTGGAAGACTGAAAATGCCAATTTTATCGAAATTGTAGACTTTTTGTTCAAATACACATGAGCATAAGGCAGTTGTAGAAAATAATGCAAAGAATATTTTGAGGGCCTGCTATGACTTCTTAAGAGTTTTCGATTTAGTGTCCTACAATTATTATACCTCTAAACACAACTATTTAAATGTGTTCACGCTTATTAATACTCAAGTGACCGTTAATGCCAAATGTCTCATACAAATCCCGTCCGTCGTCGTCCGTCGTTAACTTTTCATATTTTCAACTTTTTCTCCTAAACCACTGGACAAATTTCACCCAAACCTGATAGGCTGTATCCTCAGGGGAAGGGTATTGAGATTGGCAAGGGGTTCAACAGTTTTGACTTCTCTGAAACTACTGGACCAATTTCGCCAAAACTTGGTAGAAATATTCCTAAGGGAAGAAGATTCAGATTTGTTTGAATGATTGGTCTCGGCCCCACATAAAGCAATGAGGTTTGAGAAAGTAAGAAATAAGAATGCTTGAAATGTAAAATCAAAAGCTATAGTTATCGTACAATACATGATTGGCGTTAACATACATAACACATACTACTGAATAGATTAATTGATCTACAACCGTGATTAATTGAGTTTGCTTGATAAGACATTTCTGCCTGTTTTCTGTGTGGTTTGCGTTGATTGACAAACTATAGACATGGATTTAACTTAATTGTAAAGTCGCACCCGGTACTCCTGTAAATGTGCATAATGTTATCAGTAAATATAATTTTAGTTATTGAAATTAGACATATATTTGATTAAACAGGGTAGAACAAGATATTATTATTCTAGTTCTATTCTACTAGGTTCTGATAAATGAAATATAAAGGATCATAAGTCAATTAAAGAAAACATCTTAATGCTTTCACAAACAATTCTCACAAAAGTTTGTCATTTGTCAGTGCGGATTCTCATTTGTAACTGGAAATTTTACCCGGAATGCAAATCTTTTTTTCTTCTAAATTACCTTTATAAAAGAAAAATATTTTGCACTATATTTAAAAGTTCTTAAGCAGACATTTGTCTAGATGTTTAGTTGGTCACGTCATCTTTGAAAGTAGACGACAGATTACAAGTCTAAGGTTTTGACCTTAACAGGATATACCACCATACCACTAAAGTATTTTGACAACAACTGCCCTCCAGTATATCATTAGCATATCATTATAATATTACTCATGATATGCGCAGCATTTCGTTTTTGATATGTGTTGTATATATATATAATACTGAGACATTTCAAAGTGTATGATCATTTATTTTTTTTTCTATTGATTTGCTCAACGTTGATTATACTTTTTACAATCTTAGTATAATAAGAATTCTCTTGAAATGTGTCTTCTTTCGTTTCTTGACAATCAGAGTCCATACAATATTATGTTAAGAAAGTATGCAATACATTCGAAGATATGTCCTGATAACTAAATAACTTAGAGCTGTTCAATAAAACACAAACAAAAAATTGAGGTTAAATCAAAAACCATACACTTTACAATTTTATTTGTTTGTTTCTACAGAGAACGCGACGGTAAGTAGATTTTAAAAAAGTTATTTGTTAATTTGTAACATATTGTCAGCATATATATGTATCACATCTCTGGCTATCTATTAATTTAAATACACAATTCCACTTATTCTAAAAAGAAAGAAGAAAAAGGATCATCAGAACAAAGTAAATTGACAACAATAACCTCTTTGAAAAAAACATATAGTATATATCTGCCTAAAAGTAAAAATTGATAAACGAAAGTGTTTTAATTCTAATTGTATTCATGGAGCATCAAACACAGTTATTCTAATTGATGTATTTTTGTTATAGTTTTGTGAACAATGAGGCAGTTATGTAAAGTCAAGAGTCAATTTTCTTTTTAAAATAAAACATGAAAAAATTTACTTTATTTTCCATTTTCTTTTGCTCTTTCTTTTCTTTTTTCTCATGAACACATTTGAATAACTAGGTATACCTATGTTGGAATCATCGCCAATATTCAAACTGTATGGCCGGAGAGGATTTTATACAGGATTTGATGTTCCTACTAAATGTAACCCAATACGTACATTATACGTAAGTGATGCATGTGAACGAAATGAATAATTTTTTGTTCTTTTGAGCATAATTTGATTATATCAGATAGAGACTAATAGGTACAGTTCTTACCCTGACTTGCTTTTGTAATGAGTAAGTCCAAGTCAATGTTATGCATGTCGCACTATTGGTCAAATCATTTTAACACATTATCATATAACCATTCGTCTATCGCATCTTAATGTCTACCGACAAACAAGAATACCGTATACAAAGTACAGAGTTATTAAATGAACACATCTGTCTATCATTTAAATTAAAACAGACTTATCCTTGGCGGACAATCTAAGTCACTAATTCTAATGCGGGTGTAGTAAACCTACCGATTTTATCATCGAGAAAAACAAATTCAAAAGCCTTTTTTGTATGTAAATAATTTTTTCAAAAAAGCTAATGTCAAAAAAACGACTTTGGCGATGTAAAAACAACACGTTGATAATATTAAGGATTGAGATAAATATTTGCGTGTCGCTAATACATATATATATAACATAATCAAATTAGGGCATATCGTTTGGCATATGTTGATATTTAATTTTGTATATCGCGAAATCGACATAGCTTATGTCGACATAATTATACATATAATGACTTTTTCAATGTGTAAATAACGGGTTAACGATATATAGGTTTGAGATATCTTTATCAATATTGCTAGTTAATATATAATAATAGCAATAGCAGTTAATATGTCACTTAAACTTCTGTACAAGCCATATGGCTTTATAACGTTTTATATATAGATAATAGAGGTTCCATAATCGCTTCAGTGCATATATCATGATGAACGTTAATATTAATTAGCATATCATTGTGGAATTAAGCTGCACTCGACATGTTGATAAATTTTGTCAAAAAATAAATAACGTAATAATTTGTCTTAACAAGTCGACATCATGTTACAATTTATTGCAATATTTCGTCACAACTTAAACAAAAAATGCAACCTGAATCATGCCTCCGATAAATATGATATGTATAATAAAAACTTATAATAATACGTCGACATAACGTAATAGCCTACCACAATATGTCAACATAATGTTTACTGTTAATTTACTGGTTGCTCAATACAAATCACATCTTTATATTTTATTATAATCAACTACTAGAGATCATCCAATTCAGTTTTTCATGTAAATATACTTGATGCAAAGTAACAAAATTCAATACTTTTTGTTATTGCAGGCTGGTAAAAATGGTATAATAAGTTTCAATCGTTGGTTTGATTCAGCGACTGTTAATAATTTTCCATTCATGGGTTTTCGTGCTCTTTGGTCTGCCTTGAAATTAACCAGGACAAACTCTGAATTCAGTGTTATACCTATGTATTCAGACATATATGAAATTTATGATGTATTGTTCTACCTCGACAAATCAACAATGAACGAAATTCGAAATAATGCGCTTTACGTAAATCAAATCATACAGAAGTATACTAACAACAAAAATTACAACCAGGATTTTGGTGTCGTTGTAACATGGAAAAATATGACGTCTAGCTTTTCAAGTGACGAGGTAAGTTGACATAACACTGTTGCATATTGAATCTCAGGAAATTTATGATAATTATTCTTCTTATAAACTAGAAGGCCTTGAGATTAATGTTTTGGTATATAGTAGCTTTAGGGAATGGACAACCAAGTTTGTTCAAGGCGTGAGTCTGGGGTAAAAAATAGGTTACGCCTTTTGTTGTCAATGTTCAACATTATAACAAATATGTTAACTTTTCACATTTTTAGTCCATCTGGATCAAAGATCCAAGGTGATCTTTTCTCGTACAAATCCCTTTTTCACACTTTCGACTTCTTCTCCTAAACCACTGGACCCATTTCATCCAAACTTGGTATGAAGTATCCCTAGGGTAAGAGGATTCAGATGTGTTCAAATGAAACGGCTAGGAGGAAAACAACGATTTGATCAAATGAAGGGGCTCGGCTGCAGGGGGTGCCACTTTTGGGCCGAAAAGGAGGAACATTTGACAGAATTTCAAAAATCTTCTTCTTATAAACTAGAATGCCTAGAGCTTAAGATTTTGGTATTTAGTAATTTTAGGGCATGGAGAACCCAGTTTATTCATGGCTTAACCCTGAGGTCAAAAATAGGTTACGCGTTTTGGAGTCAAAGTTCAACACTAAAGCAAATAGTTAACTATTCACATTTTTGACTTCCTGTCCAAAACTACTGAACTAATTTCATCAATTCTTGGTAGAAGTCATCTCTGGGGAAGGGAGTTCAGATTTGTTAACATGAAGGGGCTCGGCTTCAGGGGCGCCACTTTTGGGCCGCAAAAGGGGAACATTTGACAAAATTTCAAAAATATTCTTCTAATAAACTAAGATATGTTTACTATACACATTCAGACTCCTTTTTAAAACTACTGGACTAATTTCATCCAAACTTGACAGAAGGCATCCCTACTAGAAGGGGATTCAGATTTTTCCAAATGACTGGACTCTGCCCCCTCCCTCAGGAGCATCCTTTTTGGGGCCCAAAATAGGGAAATTTGAAGAAAAACAAATATTCTAAAACAATCTTCTTATAAAATAGAAGGCCTAGTGCTTCATGGTTTGGTTAATATTTAATTTTAGAGCTTGGAGAAATAAGTTTGTTCAAGGCATGATCCTGTGGTCAGAAGTATTTAAATGCCAAATATTTACTATAATAGGCCTGTTTTAACAAGATAGACGTTAGGGTCCAATTACCGTCTTGTTTTACCAATTGCATTTGGCGCTCATATCAATTACAGTCAACATTACAGATGTTTCGTCACATAAATTTTGTCAAATTATCAAATCTCAAAAAGGGTTGATCCCATTTCAATTAACTTTGTATTTATACATAAGAACAATGTTGTATAAAAACAACACCAATGAACACTACCAAAAAATAATTATGAAGACTTTAAGCCTCAGGTGAGCTCATCAAGGCCCGTTGGGCCTCTTCTTTTTTCTGTTCACATTTCCTTTTTGAGTTTAATATTTTATAAAGTCTTAAACCTTAATGTTTATTTTCATTTAATTCTTAATTGAGTCAACGACTGATGTCTTTGTTTGCTTTAATAAGTGAAAGTTGACACAATGCAGGCGATCAATTTTCAGACACTAAGACAACATAACATAACTCAAATTATATAGTATTCAAGAATAAACAAGCAGGCACATTAAATGTTAATCATTCTCTTCGACGCCGAAAATTGTTTGTTTTGTTCTTTTAATATAAAACGACACCTATATAATCAACAGTGTATCAACGTACAGTCAAACTAACTAGATAAATATAAGTGTCTAAAGTAACATTTAGTGCTCCAGGGTAATGACATTTTTGGTTGATTTTAACATTTAGATATCAGAATTTAGAAAATGTTCCTTGATTTTTAAAAGAACATTAGTCCTACTTCAACTGTTTCCGTGTTTCTTTGCTTCCATTACGTTCTTGTTGGTTTAACTTATTAGAATTTAACAAAACACTGTTGTATTTCAATTTCAGCGTTATACTTTTCAAGTAATTGTCACAACTGACAGTGAAAGCACGTACGCGATATCTAATTATGTTGAATTAAAACACAATATTGCCTCCGGACCAACAAAAGTCAGCATTGGGTACGACTTAGGAAGCCAGGGAAGGTGTAAGACGACAAACCCCTTAAGTTTTACACACGATGCATTTTTACTGGCTAATGTACAGGGAAATTCAGGTTAGTTAATGAGTTAAAACAAATGCACTGTTACAACTCTTTATCAAATATATACCATTAAGTGAAGTAATTGTCTTACTAATGATTGACCCGTCAACTCTAATATGCAAACTACTAGATCATAAGCAAATACTTATTCCATGAAGACTCTGTATAAACCTTTGGTGTTCTTTATTGGTAGACTAAGATTTTGCTTCTAAGGCTGGGCCGCGGTGGCCTAGTGGTTAAAGTCGCCCGACTTGTAATCAAAAGAGCCTTTTACCTCCTAGGTTCAATTCCCGCCCGGGGCGGTCTAGTGTGAGAAAATTGACAGTGACCTGCCGTAGGTCGGTGGTTTACTCCGGGTACTCCGGTTTTCTCCTCCAGTAAAACTAGCATGTCCGTAAATGACATAAGCTGTTCGGACAATACGACTTTAACACAAACAAACACAAAATTTTAAGGTATCATGTAATTGATCATGTATTGTATTATATCAAATATTGACACAGGCATATTGATGCATCACATGTGCCTGTCATGTCTTTTTTCTTTAATCATTTTCTGTGCATCTGTAGCTAATTCGTTCTTTTGCTTGCATTCCAAAAGCGTTTTCGTTATTAAATTTTGATAAAATGATGTTCAATGAGAGACTCAATTATAGAAAACAAAGTTAAAAGCATTGATGAAGTATTGGAAACAGAAAGTATTTGATAAAATTTTGATTTAAAAACAACATAAAATAACAATTAACGTGTTTATATCGTGATATTAAATTTTGTGCAGGTACATTTGTACGTGTAAATATGAACCAAAACAACTGCATTTGGTGTACACACTTTTGTCTACTACTACACTATTATTACCATGCTGGTCAAAACAAGAATTGTTTTAATTCTACAGGTAAAGATGGTGTTATCATAACAGAATTAACGGATCCATCAACTAAAGTTGCTTCACCGAGATCGCAATGCATTGATTGGTTTCTAACGAATAATGCAAAAGCGAAAACATTTCCATATTTCAATGGACGACTACCCAATGCATATGTGTGTCCATGCATATACAACCCCTTCGTGACTCCAATATGGTTTCCAAACTTCCAGCCTGATTATACTTACAGGAGATCCGATCTTTTTTGCATATACGCTCGTTTTTCCCGAGGATCATGGATTGGCGGTGCCCTTGTAAGTACCTCCACTATTTAGCTTCCCGAATTTTTAGCGCATTTTAATTTTGCTCAGTTGAGCTATACTGATCATTGCACCGTCCTTGGTCCGTACGTAAACATTACTATTATCACATGTCCTCAGAACATAAACACGTCTTTGGTCAAAGAATATTAATATAATGACTCCTTATGACTTCTTTGGCTGGTTAGTTCTTGTGGTGACTTTTTGATGAAGCTATTGTTTGTTTGTCAATAGCGTTTGTTCTGTTGATCCTATTTCTTCTTGTGTTTTATACTATCAACAAAGGGGAGTGTTTAAAAAAAACGGATCAGAGACACGAAAACTTTGATTGGGCCAACGGCAACCATCATGATTTTTGTTTACGAGATATAATATCTTAATTTCTTTTACATTTTAGGAAGACAGCGACTTAAATAACCTGTTATATATAGCACACGATGTTTATGTCCCTGAATATTTGTTTTTTTTGGCGGCCATTTTAAAAATCTTTTAATATCAATTAATTATGATCGAAAGAATCCTTTAACTTACATTGTAGACCTTTCAAACATTGTATGCATTTAAAGTTCTTGCTGCATCTGCATTAAAAGTTTTGAAGAAAAAAATCAAATGTAGCTGACATGGCACCCATTTTGATATTATTTTTTTCGCATCTTCTCAAGTAGGGTTCAGTTCTAGAAAGATCTGGTTTTCAATATTTGACTCAATTGTCTTTGGGATAGTAAAAACTACAATTTTAGATACAGTAACATAATTTTAAGTCTAATAATAAAATAGTATCCTTTAATCCTGCATTTTTATGACTATAGCTACTACATTATAATATTATCTTTCGTAGTAATTGTTCGATTCATGAAAACTGATATTACTGTCAACAAATTATAAAGATGTCTCTAGCAATACAAAAATGCAACCTGAATCATGCCTCCGATAAATGTGATATTTATAAGAGGAAGGAACCAAATCACTCACTATATGAAATTCATATAGGGGCCGAGTGGATTAAAAAATATATGTTCAATCACCACTACCGTCATAAAAAGACAAACCTGCCAGTCACAGCCAAAGACAATAAATTTGGAACAAATACTAAAATTAAGAGAAAACATAGGCAAACGTGATATGTGTTTGCTTGCAATAGCAACAGGTAATCTTGGCCTTGGCCCTGTTTGCCAAAAGGGGTTTTAGTTAAGTCGCCCTAGACGAAGTCAGGCGAATAATTGTTATTCTACTGTTTATCTGGTATTATTAAGGATGACCTCTACTGGAAATGAAAGTCTTGGCTAATTTTCACTATATAAGTCAATTGACATCAATACTTTTTATTAATGCAAAAATAAAGATAGGTCAATTATATCGTTTTTGAGATATAAGCGTTTTAAGTTTTGGCGGGAAAAGAACACCTTGATTTTTCATAAAAAACAGTTTGAATAGGATCAACAGAACGAGAGGCATTGACAAACAAACAATAACTGCGTCTAATAATGAAGCACCGGAATGTAAT
>JAUMGZ010184483.1:0-24887 GCA_032359645.1 Pododesmus macrochisma
CTGCCGACCAATCGGCATGATACTTCACTCGATCACATTATCCTGATACTGAGCCGACCAGTATTTTTACTACACAGAAATGTTGAGTACTTAGTAGAGAGCGAGAAGATCACATACTTTCAACGTCGGTTTGACGCGGCTAGGATTCGAACCCTCACCTATACCAGATCACGAAGCCGAATGCTATACCTCGGAGCCAACGTGCTGGTTAGGTTCACTTGACATCATTACCTTAACATCTTAAATATAGACTTGGCATTTTTCAGATTGATTTGAAATTCTACAGATATACCAAACATCGACATCTTAAAGTTTGACTTGACACCATGTATTGACATCCTTTAGATTGACTTGACTTCCTATCAATATTGACTTGTAAGCGACATGTCCTGGATTCGATCCCCGCTGCGTCATATGCAAGACGTTAAAATTAGAAAGTCTTGATCCTCGATTACCGGTTAAAGCTCTTGAGTTTGATGGACGGGTTGGCTCTGTGTCAGGATAATGTGACAGAGTGAAGTATTATGCCAATATTACTGCGGCGTGATAATTTAGCGAGACAGCAGTATAAGTTCGTAACCATTGCACAATATTGCAAGCAGACACCGCCTTAACATGACCTAGACATGCGTTGAAAGGGACGTTAAAACCCAATTAACAAATAAACAGACCAAAGCTTAACTCGACATCATATAGATTAACTTGCTACCCTACATATTGACTTGCCATCCCATATATTCACTTGACAAACCATAAAGATGTACTTGCATTTAAACGCAAATAAAAAAATATATCGCACACATTGATACACTTCAAGTTACTGAATGTAAAAATAGAGATGTCATCATGTGGGATAAAAACTTTACAATACAACACGTGACTTGTATACCATCACTCATGTTTTATATGGAAATATGACAGATCAGCTGTTCAAGGCACTGTCAACATTCTCGTGGTTGGGCACACCTAGACCAACTCTGAGAATATCAATTCATTCACTAGTGTACACACACGTGATGTTGATACAAGACATTCCATTTGTGTTTTAGTCCAAGAAGTATATTCAAACGTTCGCCTACGTGGTCTTGCATAGAAAGCAAGGATGTTTTATTTATGAGATTAATGTAGACAAATTTGAATAACTTAATATGGGGCATGAACGCTATTAAACGTTTTATGAACGTACATTAGGATTCGCATATAAGTGTATACATTTTGCTGTAATTAAACCCAAAAAGTGCACATAAACCCGAAGCATAAATATCACAAATTAAATGATTTATTACAAAACATGATGTTTATTGCTCTAGTTTTGTTTATGGGTTACATATTTACAATGACAAGGAGTGAGGGAGCTACCGTCGATCAAAAACAACTTAAGGCAATACGCTGGTGAGCAAACCCTCCTGATAGAAATTGTTTATCATTTTGAAAGAAGTCTGTATACATATATTCACACGTGAAACTATTTCTAGAAAGTATAAAAAGCAAACCAAAAAATGTGGATTTTTTTGCCGGTAAATTGAATCATGATCTTTTCTTTTTTCTTCCCTTCTTTCTTTGATAAGTTGTGCAACAAGTACTCCTATAGTAGTCCAGTTATTATTGTCACACGAACATGTATAAACCGACAAGTATGGCATGCCAAACGTTGCAATATTCAATAATTGTCAATATATGTGCAATATTTTATATTTGTATTCAATAATTGTCAATAAATGTGCAATATTTTATATTTGTATTCAATAATTGTAAATATATGTGCAATATTTTATATTTGTATTCAATAATTATAAATATATGTACAATATTTTATATTTGTATTCAATAATTGTAAATACATGTGCAATATTTTATATTTGTATTCAATAATTGTAAATATATGTGCAATATTTTACATTTGTATTCAATAATTGCAAATATACATGCAATACAAAAAAATATGCAATAAAAAAATATGTAATAAAATATATTTCTGTTCAATAAAATATATATATGTGCAATAAAATATATATATGTGCAATAAAATAGGTATTTGTTCGAAAAAGAAAAATAATTGTTCGAAAAATATATATATATGTGCGATAAAAAATATATATAACTCGGTCTCTCTGATTCAAATATCGCCTGTTTCAAACTTTCTATTTCTCTATTTTTAAGGCTATGACCACTTTGAATGCATGCAATCTATGTTTCTTTATATAAGTTCCAGGGTGATCACTGTTGACCAAACTTTAGAATGAATCAGATGCTGGATGGTATGTCTCCCTCACACATGTTATTTTCTTGCTGTTTATTTTCGTTTCTTCTGTAGACCACCCCACACATTTTCCCTACGTTTCTACCTGTCAATTACGATAGTAAATTGATACAACGGTAACTAACAACCCAGAGTAAAGGATAGTTTCACGTTACAGTACATGCATTTATCGTTTGTTAAAGAGTTTTACCTAATGACGTCATTAATGTGATACCTGGTGAATACGTTACAGACATATTGTCATTTCAATTTTATACAATTCATGATATTAATGGCGTCAGTAAATAATATGAATGAAATATACGGCCAATAAGCGTATGTTATCAGTATGGGGTGTAAATAGATACGATTCAAACTCATTATCTCTAGGTATATCCATACATTAAACTCTTTAAATCGTTTGATTTATATCTTAAAGTTTATACATCTTAACATTTATCTTATGTAAACCAAATTACATAGAATCTTTTAAAGACGACACAAGTGTAGTAACCTCTGACCCTCTAATCTGATAAGCTGTAGTAAACAAGGAGCTCCATTCATACGTCTCACAGTTTAGTAGTAGAAATAATATTTTTGAATTTTTAAAAAGTAAAGGTAGGATTTCACTTATGTCTTAAGATATATCCTCAAACCGCTGTAATAAGTCAACGCAGTATGCACCTATACTGTCAACCCTTGGACGTGCACGTTACAAGAAAAATCATGACCACACCCTTCATACCAGGGCCTTAGCCTGGGGAAAACCGATAGGGGCAAAGAATTTTCGTTTGTCGCACACATATATTTGTATGTTTACCGGAAATTTTTTCATAGAAAAATTGCAAAAATTCTGCCCCAGTTGACCAACCTAAAATAAAAAAAAACTCATGTTTAAAAAATCATAGAATTATCATAACAGTACAAAATATTGCGATATCCATGTAATTATGATAATAGAAAGTACGTGGAATAATTGACATTTGGTTTCTAGGAATAATTCGATATTGTTGAAATCTGAATCTTAATAACTTGTCAGTAAATTACGCCAAACTCGTCGTATTTTTGTCTTTGATATGTACGCTAGTTATAATATTCCAGAGCATCACGAGACCTTAAATCCGCTGATATATAATATACTTACATATCACGTCAAGGACAAACGTCATATTGTATCAAATATTTAAGATAGCTATCATGTATGCCTATTTATGTATAATCTATAGTCATTATTTTTGCATTTGATATCTGGTACCATTCCTCCTTCTATTAAAAAGTAAAATATGTTTTCTTTTGTATTAAACACAAAATAGCTTTTAAGTATGAAGTCGGTTGCTATCAATTCCGCGTTGTTGTGTTTTCGTGTTGTCATGTGGCAAATGTGCAAGGCAACGACGAAAAACGGCGATATTACGACAACACGTATAGTCAACACAAAAAGCGAAAATGATTGTAATAAGTCACCATACTCCATGCTTCAAATACTATATCCATTCACCAAACTCCATAAACCAAAGTTCAAACACCATACTCCACACAGCAAACACACACTCTCTCTCTCTCTCTCTCTCTCTCTCTCTCTCTCTCAATATATATATATATACAAAACTTCATACAAGGACTCCATACACCATACAATATTTCATACACCATATTCAATAATCCATACACTTTATTTCATACACCATATATCTCACTCAATACACCAAACAATATTCTATGCACCATACTCTATACACCGTGTTCATACTCCGTACACTTTACTCCGCTAACATTTCGGTTAGGGCGCTCACTTCGTGCTGTAAGACTGGTGTTAGAATCCCACGTCGTGGGATCGAATCCCGGTCGGGTCAAAACCTAAGACTTTAAAATCAAGCAATCTTCTCGCTCCCTGCTTAGCGCCCAGCATTACTGGGTAGGAGGATAACTGGTTGGCTCTGTGACCGAGTGAAGTATCATGTCAATGTGTCTGCGGCGTGATATTTAATTTAGGCAGCACTATAAAGTCGCCATAAGCAGATATGGTCTCGATATGACATATACACGAGTTAAAGGGACGCTAAACCAAAAAAAACAAACAAGCAAACTGCACACACTTTACTCCGTACACCATAGCCATACATTATACGCCATACATTATACTCCATACATTATACTCTATACTAGATCTATATACTTCAGCAAGGTTTTGGACAAGAAAATATGATTGTTACTTCCTAAGCAAAAGAACAAACAGGAACATTCTGTCTGTTAAAAACCATTTAATGTCAAATAGGTTGGTGTTAAACAAGAAGAAATAGTGTTAAGTATTGAAAAGAGGCTTGGTGTAGGTAGTAGTCCAAAAGGTTTTCATTAATAAGTCGTGTAGATACATCTCAGTTCTTTTCGATTAGCCCAGGTATGAAATTCAAATGATGTCATTGAAGACGATTAAATTGACTTGTTTGATGTTTTCTTGAAATTAAATAATTTCAAATTATCACAAAATATCAACTTTAACTGAGATCGCAGAATTGTGCATAAGCAAACCCAACATGTAATAAGTTATTGCTAAAATGCGACATGCTCTTTTAAAGTTATCATTTGTACTATATTGGAATCAAATCGTGTGCCCCGTAATGCTAAAAGTTGTGTCTAGGTCTTACTTATTGATGAGACAGCAATATGAGAGCAAACTCGGTTGAACAAAGCACTAATGTCACTAAGAATTACCATATCAATGTCTGGCAGTGTTAGCATATTTGTGAAATGAGCACTAAGTATGCATTATTGACCTTTTGTTGTGAATTATATATAAATATGAACAGCGAGATTTAGTTCTAATGACTAGCCATTGTAAACGGGTAATTATTATCTTTTGAGATTATGCCAAGGAATGTCTCCGTTAAGTAATAGGCCTCGGTGCATATTTCCAAATGCAATGGCTCTATCCATTCATAAAACGTGTTAGTCTGGCGGATAACATACAGCTGACTACGGTGTATTAATATACAAAAAATGTACTATCATATACAGTATATGTACATTGTTTGGTTTCATTGATGTCCCTATCAACACATGTTTAGGTCGTATCGCGACGTTTTATGAAAGTGATAAGGCGCACTGATGACGACTTTCTAGTGTTATCACACTGAAATATCACGCCACAGACACATTGCCATGACACTTAACTCTGTCATATAATCTTTACACCAGCCCATCAAGTCATTCTCCTACCTAGAATGCTTTATCTCAAGTGCTTAGTAGGGAGCGACAGGATTACCTAATTTAAACGTCTTATGTTTGACACGACCGGGGATCGAACCGCCTCCCGCACACAAAGGTAACGCTCTTCCACTGAGCTACCGCTGTGGTCATATACATATTTAGATTTTGGATCTGTCAAATTTGGAAGGCCTGTCATCGTCACTTCTTATAGTCTAGAAATAGTTCATATACAACATGTATTGTCATCTCGTGACACGGAGATTCGCTGTGCTTAAGTTTTGATTACAAGCCATGATGACCCTTGCTGTACTGCTATAGCGAAATAAACCCCTATACCAAAAGAAAACCCCTATACCAAAAGAAAAAACCTATACCAACGGAAAACCCCAATATCAGCAGAAAAACCCTATACCAACAGAAAAAACCTATACCAACGGAAAACCACAATATCAGCAGAAAAACCCGTTACCAACAGAAAAAGCCTATACCAACGGAAAACCCCAATATCAGCAGAAAACCCCTATACCGACAGAAAATACCTATATCAACAGGGGAATAAGTATAGCAACAGGAATGTGTTAGCATGTAAGTAACGATCAATAATTTAAGACGTTTTCAACTGTTTAAAGGAGACCACAAAGATTCAGATTTGAGGTGATAACACGCGGCCAGAGTCATACATGTGCAAAAAGGCAAAGTACAAGACACAAATTTTATCATCATTTACGTCCAAGGTAGTTAGTTACCTTTTATTATTTTATAGTGGGGAAAATTCAATATCCACAAACGACACAATACCCGTGTTTCAGTAGTGCATATACTCAAGACCACTCAGTGCGTGTCTATGTTACATAACCTGAATTTGTTGAAGGGTTTAATGACATCCTCCAAGATGTTTTTGTATCCATGTCCTGCTTTGCACAGTATAATCTAAAATATGGTGGCTGATTAGGGCCACTTATACTTTTTCGCTTTGTCGCCACGAAAAAGCGAAAAGCGCCGTATAGACCGCGAAAAAGCGAAACTAGAAAAACACAAATTACCGACTGGAAACGGCGCTTTTTCGCTTGTTCGCAGCGACAAAGCTATAAAGTAAAAAGTGGCCCTAATTAGCCACCATACTAAAACCTGTCCTATCGATATTGGTCTGGCTTCTTAGTCTCTAGAGACAGGTCAGGTTTTAAATAAAGTTCATCAGGTCTCTTAACTAGTCTGACCTCAAAATTGGTCTCAAAAAGTCTAAAACTTGGTTTTAGTTTGTTTATACAAAAATCTGAAAATCTGGCTGAAACAGAAGAATGAATCAAAATGAGTTAAGGCTCCAAAGTCTCAATTTTGATAACATCTTAATTAAAACTTACTTACATTTATAAAGTACGATAATTATTTTTAAAATATTTCTCGAAAAACAACAAATAAATATTTTTACCATAATAGCCTATTTGAAGTGCACATTTCTGTTTGTTAATTGTACTACGGTGACAATTAAATTCCCTACATAATCCAGATATAGTTACTCATGTTTTTGCTGGTACCAACTATAATAACCAAACTGCAGTCGATATGTTAAGATATTATGGGATAATACATCAGGGCCGTAATCTGCGGGGGGGGGGGGGGGGGGGGGTTTAAATGCCCCAAAGTTTTGCAATTTTGATGTTTTTCTATGACGAAATTCCAAGCAAATCGGCAAATATATGCGTGCAGCAAAAAATGTAATTCTGGATAATATGTTGATAAATAATACACACAGAAAGTATTGTTTACTGTTATGCTAATAAACTAGACATCATTGCAATTTGATCAAAATGCATTAACATAATTGAAGCGAATTTCGAGGCCAGACCTAGAACCAGGGCCAATTTAGAAGCCGGGCCATTTCTGAGGCCAGGTTTTAGCCCACGCCGTTACTTGCTGTGAACTTCCAAGAAGTATTGAATATCAAGTTATAAATCGTTTAACTATTCATATAAAGTGGGTAATTGTTTACGTGTCACTATGTCACATCACGAACAAGCCCCATTTCCACTACAACTACGACAATAGCTGCACCGAGCTTGCATTTATACCGCCTACGCATTCGATAAGTGCTATAGATCACTTTCTCGTGACAATGCACACTTTAATTTGATGTTAATACAACTTTAGCATCCTGTTTTTGTGGCGTGATGAACCCGCCCCTCGTCCTTTTAATGTCTAGTTAAATGTCGGCATATTTTTTTTATAAAATGAAATATGGCACCAGTGCATTTTTTATTCAGTGTTGACAAATTGTTGTGCAATTCACATGTATTATTCATGCTTATCATTGTTAATTGCTTGGAGTGTATTCCACATGGAGATTGTAGTTGTTTATGTTAGGGCTCCAGTGTACTGGTGCTGCCGTTAACGTTTCTATTTTCAACGTACTGATTTTAACGTTAAATGTCAAGGGTGAAGGCTATTAACAGCAGTTTAAAGATTTATGAATCATAACGCAATTTTGACATTTGTCACATTAGCTTTATATAGTGAATGAAATACTTACTATTGGAAAATCATTGTTGATGATGTTCGAATTGTATTTATAAGACTATAATAACGTACTCGTCTTTTGAGCTAAAAACACAATTTTTTTTACACAAAACGCCTTATGACTGGTCTCAAATTCAATGTTTACATTTTGTAGTTGTAGTGTTTTTAAAATTGTTGTTTATGTATAATATCATATTTATCATTTTATTATTCTATCCAATTTTTGTTTTAATCGTGACTGAATTTGTGTACGACATCTGACAATCAGTGATGCGCAGTGAACTGCGCAATGAACGAAAACTCGAGCTAGATTCGGCCTCCTTAAATTAGGTCTCTAGTGTCTGTTGATAACTGTTGTGATGAAACTAGGACTCAAATGTCGTCAGTGTATGACGGTTATGTTGAAACTAGGCCCCAAGTGTTTATTGCTTACATTTGAGTAACACTAGTCCTCAAGTGTCTTTTGATTACGACTGTGTTGAAACCAGGCCTCAGTTGTATGTTGATGACCGGTTGTGTTGAAACCAGGCCTCAAAGGGTCTGTTGACGACGGCTGTGTTGAAACTAAACCACAATCGTCTGTTGATTAAGTTTGTGTTGAAGCTAGGACTTAAGTGCCCACTGAAGACGTTTGTGTTGTAGCAATGGCTAATATGTCTGTAAATGACGGTTATTGTTTGATCTGGAGTTAAATGTATTTGATGGCAGTTATATTAGATCTAGCCTAAAGCTGTACGTTTATGATGAGTTAATTTGAACTTGACATGAGAAAACTGTTAATAACTGTTGTGTTTTAGCTAGGTCCCACGTGTCCGTTGACGATGGAGCTATAGGCCTACATGTGTCTGTTGATAGCGCTTGTTGTTGGGAGCAAGCCCCTTATGTCAACTAATTATGGTGGCGATTGTGCTGGGCCTGTTTTGCTGTTGGTAGCAAGCCTCATGACCACCGATTATTGTTGTGTTGGAGCTAGGTCGGCCTTAGATATGTGTTAATGACTGTTGTTGGTGCTAGGCCTCAGCTATCTGTTGATGAATTTTGTTATTAGAGTTAGGCCGTAGACGTCTGCTGATGAAGATTGTTAATTGGTGAATGTTTTGTTTGAGCTTGGCCTCAGCTGTCCGTTGATGACGGTTTTGTTTGAGCTTGGCCTCAGCTGTCCGTTGATGACGGTTTTGTGTGAGCTAGGTCTCAGCTGTCCGTTGATGACGGTTTTGTTTGAGCTTGGTCTCAGCTGTCCGATGTTGACAGTTTTGTTTGAGCTAGACCTAACACAGAGCTATGCCTTATATCAATGTAAATAACATTTGTTGGAACAATGTCTTGTCTGTCCGTTGATAATGATAGGGTGGAGAAAAGCCTAAGATGCATTGCAAAGTAACGTGATATTTAAGCAAATGTGACATTTATACGGTTTCAAAAAACCCGTGTTAATAGTAACATAAATCACCCATGCTTGTTGTGACATATATACTATACGATAAATCAAATGGTAAAATTGTATCCAAGAGTAAAACCCGACCAAATCTAAAGATTGTCGAAAATACAGTAACAGGTTGTTGCTCTTCATAAGAATGTGAGCAGATTATACTTTCGGCAGTCTATGTGACCCATATGTCGCCAAAACGTTATCTGGATTAGTCCGTACTATAAACATTGTTATTGTCACAAGCATACCAGGGACTACTTTTCGTGAAGTATATTGGTTAATACGTGCTTTTAAGAGTAACATTGCCAACTAGTGCTAGACAATCAGCTGACTTAAATAGCTGCTAGCGTATCAAGGAAATAATACTATTAAAGAGTCAAATATTATAAATGAGGTTATAGTACTCGAGTTTATGTATATGCCAACAGCTAGGGGTCATGACCTTAATTGTTATAAGTTGAATGAATAAAACGATGTTGTAGTGATTGGTTTTCCACTTGACGACAGAGAGCTCGGGTTTGATCGTCCACTTAACGAAAGGGCTCGGTGTTAGAAGAACGCGACCCATCTTAAATACAGAGAGACCGGTGTTCGAATGCAGCGACCCACCAGACAACATAGCGCACGGTGTTCGAAGAACGCGACCCATCTTAAATACAGAGAGACCGGTGTTCGACCGCAGCGACCCACCAGACAACATAGCGCACGGTGTTAGAAGAACGCGACCCACCTTAAATACAGAAAGTTCGGTGTTCGAATGCCGCGGTCCACCAGACAACATAGCGCACGGTTTATATTCACCGTGGTCAGACTGGCATCTGAAACCTCTATGTTCGATCACCATAGGCGTAGCTTGCACTGAGGCAACCGAGGCAAAAGAATGAGAACATAATATAAAAATGTCGCTAGCTTCTGGGGGGCTGTACCCTAAAAGACCCCCTGCCTCGGTTATGTTAAAGCCCAAGCTACGCTTATGATCACCATAGTCCATCTGACAACAGAGGGCTCAGTGTTCGAATGTCGCGGTCAGCATGACAACAGAAAGTTCGGTGTTCAAACGACGCGGTCTCACTAACATATGAGAGCTAGGTGTTCAAACGCCACAGTCCAACTGAACCTCGATTAGGTGGTGTTCGAACGCCACTGTCAGCTGACAACAGAGAAACCGAATATGAACACCGCCAAGTAGAATACCACATACTTTATTTACGTCTTTAATGTGAGGACGCCGGAGATCGAACCCGCGACCTTCCGCACACGAAGCGAACACTTTTACACCTGGGCTACCATGGCGATATGACATAAATAACATTAAATACACGTTTAGAGTCCCTGTCATATGTCGAGAAGAATGATGCTTTGACATTTCCACAATTCTGTTTGACTTGTTAATCATAATTATTGTGCGTGTTCATTGAACTGTTTTTATTTCTATCAATTTCCGCAAAAGATCAATGATGTACAGTAATTGTGAACTGTTTATGTTTGCACCATCAATGCCAGGTATTATACTCCCACGACCACGATTGATAGAGAGCAGACTCGCTTGTATTTTTTGTTTCTATGTATTGAACAGTGAACAGGTGAACAATTACATTCTGATGACCTTTGACATTAACGTTATTTTAAATACGCGTGTGTGCAGTCACTTACTATCTCTAAAATCTACGGAATTGATTGTTTTATGATAACAAACAAAATGTGTCCTTGTTAGAATGATTTATACTTTAGAGCAAAACAAAGGCGCACAATATGCATTATCTGAAAGAGCTGACGGGACAACGATCAAGAACTTTCAAGGCTTATGTACACTTCACTTCGAAATAAGCAGTACCAATACTAAGTGTGCTGGTACTAAATACCCGAGATGTGACGCCTACCCTATGAGGACAATTTTAAATCGTGCAACAAATAATCGATTTAACCTCAACTTAAAATCCCTTTGTATGCCATAACTTAAAAATTGTCGTACAATAGACACTATTTTGCATGTTGATGCGTCAATAATGTTTTTTTAACAGACAATATTTTCAAACTAAGATCTTCTTACTGTCGGTCTTGTTCTCCAAATGTTTAATGATTGCAATTTGAAAGTGTTCAGTGAAGATATGAATTTATGTTATAATGTTACCCTTAAGTGGACAGAAGAGGCTATCGTATATTTTTTAAAAAAATTATCATTGACAAACTTAATTTATGAAAGAAAAGAAAACACTTACCTAAAGTTTTGTCTACAATTCCTCATAACCCGCAAGATGGACGACAAGACCAATCGCACTTAATAAATCAAAGATTTCTTAATAGTAAAAGCACAAGTACTCTCGTACAAGAGTTTGAGAGCAAAAAACCAAACTCACAAAACTCAAAACAAAACATCCTTTTGCATTTGAAAAATAAAACATGATGACATTATTCATTCAAAATTAATACGGGATAAAAGCTCTAGTTAATAAACCTTGGAAAAACTACAATCCATCAAGAAATACCAGAATGCAAACTTAACTAGTTCAAAGGTACAGGCTGTATTTAGGCAAGGGTTTGTAATGAAAAACGCAACATTGCTATCTTAAAGAATGCAATCATTTAATCTAGTTTTAACATAGGAAGAACCTATCTGAAATGACACGGTAGAAAAACCGCAAAATAAACTCTACAACAAACCAACCTTGCATAAAATAAACGACAGATCATTCTAGCTTAAACTAAATGATAAACCTACCTAGCATAAACTAAATAATAAACCAAACCAGCTTACACTAAATGACAAAAAACAAACCAGCTTAAACTAAATGATAAACCAACCTAGCTTAAACTAAATGATAAATCAACCGAGCTTAAACTAAATGATAAACCAAACTAGCTTACACTAAATGATAAACCAACCTAGCTTTAACTAAATGATAAACCAAACCAGCTTAAACTTATGATAAACCAAACTAGCTTTAACTAAATGATAAAACAACCTAGCTTAAACTAAATGGTAATCCAAACTAGTTTAAACTAAATGATAAACCAAACCAGCTTAAACTAATGATAAATGAAACTACCTTAAACTAAATGATAAATCAACCGAGCAGAAACTAAATGAAAATCCAACCTAGCTTTAACTAAATGATAAACCAACCTAACGTAAACTAAATGACAAACCAAACCAGCTTAAACTAAATGATAAACCAAACCAGCTTAAACTAAATGATTAACAAAACTTACTTAAACTAAAATGATAAACCAAACTGGCTTAAACTAAATGATAAACCAAACTAACTTAAACTAAAACGATAAACCAAACTAACTTAAACTAAATGATAACCAAACTAGCTAAAACTAAATGATAAATCAACCGAGATTAAACTAAATGATAAACCAACCAAGCTTAAACTAAAATAATAAAACAACTGGCTTAAACTAAATAATAAACCAACCTAGCTTAAACTAAATGTTAAATCAACCAAGCTTAAACTAAATGATAAATCAACCGAGCTTAAACTAAATGATAAACCAAACCAGCTAAAACTAAATGATAAATTACACTGGCTTAAACTAAATGATAAACCAACCTAGCTTAAACTAAATGATAAGCCAACCTAGCTTAAACTAAATGATAAATCAACCGAGATTAAACTAAATGATAAACAAACCTAGCTTGAACTAAATGATAAACCAAACTGGCTTTAACTAAATGATAAACCAACCTAGCTTAAACTATATGATTAACCAAACCAGCTTAAACTAAATGATAAACCAAACTGGCTAAAACTAAATGATAAACGAACCTAGCTTAAACTAACTGATAAATGAAACTACCTTAAACTAAATGATAAATCAACCGAGCTTAAACTAAATGATAAACCAAACCAGCTTAAACTAAATGATAAACCAACCTAGCTTAAACTAAATGATAAACCAACCTAGCTTAAACTAAATGATAAACCAAACCAGCTTAAACTAAATGATAAACCAACCAAACTTAAACTAAATGATAAACAAACCTAGCGTTAACTTAATTATAAACCTACCTAGCTTAAACTAAATTATAAACCTACCTAGCTTAAACTAAATGATAAACCAAACTAACTTAAACTAAAATGATAAACTAAACCAGCTTAAACTAAATGATAAATTGACCGAGCTTAAAATAAATAATAAACCAAACTAACTTAAACTAAATGATAAATCGACCGAGCTTAACTTAAATGATAAACCAAACTAACTTAAACTAAATGATAAATCAACCGAGCTTAAACTAAATGATAAACCAAACCAGCTAAACTAAAATGATGAACCAAACTGGCTTAAACTATATGATAAACCTACCTAGCTTAAACTTTATGTTAAACATACCTAGCTTAAACTTAATGATAAACCTACCTAGCTTAAACTAAATGATAAACCAAACTAACTTTAACTTAAATGATTAACCAAACTAACTTAAACTAAATGATAAATCATCCGAGCTTTAACTTAATGATAAGCCAAATAACTTAAACTAAATGATAAATCGACCGAGCTTAAACTAAATGATAAACCAAACTAACTTAAGCCAAGTGATAAATCGACCGAGCTTAAACTAAATGATAAACCAAACTAACTTAAACTAAATGATAAATCAACCGAGCTTAAACTGAATGATAAACCAAACCAGCTTAAACTAAAATGATAAACCAAACTGGCTTAAACTATATGATAAGCCAAACGAACTTAAATTAAAATGATGAACCAACCTAGCTTTAACTAAATGATAAACCAACCTAGCTTAAACTAAATGATAAACCTACCTAGCTTAAACTTAATGATAAACCTATCTAGCTTAAACTAAATGATAAACCAAACTAACTTTAACTAAAATGATTAAAAAACTAACTTAAACTAAATGATAAATCAACCGAGCTTAAACTAAATGATAAGCCAAACTAACTTAAACTAAATGATAAAGCGGCCGAGCTTAAACTAAATGATAAACCAAACTTACTTAAACTAAATGATAAATCAACCGAGCTTAAACTAAATGATAAACCAAACCAGCTTAAACTAAAATGATAAACCAAACTGGCTTAAACTATATGATAAGCCAAACTAACTTAAACTAAAACGATAAACCAACCTAGCTTAAACTAATTGATAAACCAAACTAGCTTAAACTAAATGATAAACCAAACTAGCTTAAACTAAATGATAAACCAACCTAGCTTAAACTAAATGATAAACCAACCTAGCATAAACTATATGATAAACCAACCTAGGCTTAAACTAAATGATAAACCAACCTAGTTTAAATCAAACGACAGATCAACCTAACTTAAACTAAGCGAAAAACCATTCTAGCCTAAATTAAACGACAAACCAACCTTACTTAAAATATACGGCCAACTTATCCAGATTAAATTATTCGATCAACCAACCTATAGATAAAACTAAACGAAGTACCGACGAAAGGAGATATGGGCGGACAAACCAAAGGTCTGATGCACATCCTTGTTATTTTGTATATTTTGATACGAATGTCTAGCTGTTGAATGAGACTAAAAGTGTGATTTGCTCTTTGTGATTAGTTTTTCGTCATTTAACTTTTTTATGCGTGAATACTACTTACGCGTTTCGATATTTTACGTTTTTTTTAAAAGGTTTACGAGTATTGAAGTAAGTTAATTTATCCTGACTTTGATATAAATGGCCCCTCATATATAGTTCAGTTTCATGATTCAGATTTGTGTAGACACGCCATCGTCGCTGAGAACCATCATAAGTTCTATGGACATGCTGTGATATATAATCATTTATTTCTAAACACATAATGAATTTCCTAGTAAATAGTCTCCTCAAACAATTTCAGTTTTATGGCCGTGTTTACTGTACACGGCAAGACAATGGGCGACATTACGTTTGTAAAACATATCATATTTCTATAAGTTCAATAAGTAATTACTCTATAATTATATAGTTGCAGTTGGTCGATAATTTTTTTAAAACACAAACAATGCAAGTTCATGATGTTAAACACGTGTATTAACATTGAGCGGTTCCGCCGAACTCTCATAAAACTTGTAATAAAAGTCATCAAATAATCTGTCGTCTACTGGCTGTGATTGTATGAAAGGTCAACATCATGTTCTTAATGTTATATTTCAGACTGTCTGTGTCAGGGGTTCAACTCATAGTACCTAGTACAGTATCGCCTCAAAATTAATATTGTAGAACTAATTTGATTTTTCGTAATAACTGTTCAAGTGTATACACTACAAGTGTTAAGTGACACCATACATTTATTTAATCAATTTCTTTAGTTATTATGTGCAGTGCATCAGACTTGAAGTGGGTGCTAAAATGTTGGTCAAATTATTATTCTAAAAATACAAAAATGTATGGTGGCTGATTTTTGTCATTGACGCTTCTTTGCAACAACACGACCATGCGACAACGCAACAATGCAACAACGTGACAATGCAACAACGTGACAATGCAACAACGTGACATCGCAACAATACGGCAACGAGACAAAAGTACCGCGAAAATGCGACAAAATAATGCGCCAACGCGACAAAATTTCATTGCCGCGTTTTTGCGTTTGCGTGTTACTTTTGTCACGTTGTCGCATTGTCTCAGTGTCGCGTTGTCGCCACCGATTACGCGACATTGGCCACAATAAAATAGACTCCACTGATTGAGATTTTCTCCTTTGTAATATCGGTGGAAAAAATCACTTAATTCTGACACAGCACGTACGCCGAGGGAATCGTTATATGTTATATTATATCTATATATAGTACATATAAATTGTAGAAAAAAAATTAGTATTGTCACGAGACTCTTTAACCTAGATAGATCCAGTTACGTGGCATACACGATCCGCAACAGATACTTGAGTGGGAGTTTTTTTTTTAAATTTTTTTTTTAAATATTTTTTTTATACTTAGTATTGTATTACCAGTATAAAACTGAAACACCAATTGTACATAATAAAAAAAGAAAGAAATATTGACGAAAGGATAATATTACAACAGTGCATACATATATAGATACATCACTGTATATAGACTATAATGATATATTAAGCGATGAATGAGGAGGTGTAACATGTTGCACAAGGATAGCATCTTTAAAAAATATAATCTTACAAAGAGAATATAAAGTGATTCATGTAATTGATACGATCTGCGTAAAGGTTTAATATTTCTTTGTATTATTTTAAATAGTCAGGGTTCAATAGCAAATGACGTTAATTGTCTTTTTCCATTGAATCTTCCCCATTTGATTTACAATGAATTCGCCCGTATCAATTACGACAAAAAAAAATAGGTTAATACAGCAACCGTTTATTGAATTCCCCCGTTTGCTCTTTAAATGACACTGACAGATATTACAGCTTTAAATTTAGATTATGTGATCGTGTTGGTATGACTTATATAATCCAAGAGCATGTACTACAAACGCAAACAAACACATATCGTAATATATAAAAATACAACAAAACGTTATTCGTAGAATATTATCAAAGGATTTTACGTGTCACAGGAGACAGTCGACAGGTGGTTATGTCAATCACTGCAGACAGTCGACTAGTGGCTATGTCAATCACAGGAGACAGTCGACTAGTGGTTATACCAATCACTGCAGAAAGTCGACTAGTGGTTATGACAATCACTGCAGACAGTCGACTAGTGGTTATGTAAATCACTGCAGACAATCGACTTGTAGTTATGTCAATCACAGGAGACAGTCGACTAGTGGTTATGTAAATCACTGCAGACAGTCGATTAGTGGTTATGTCAATCACTGCAGACAGTCGACTAGTGGCTTTGTCAATCACAGGAGACAGTCGACTAGTGGCTTTGTCAATCACTGAAGACATTCGACTAGTGGCTATGTCAATCATTGCAGACAGTCGACTAGTGGTTATGTCAATCACTGAAGACAGTCGACTAGTGGTTATGTAAATCACTGCAGACAGTCGACTAGTGGCTATGTCAATCACTGCAGACAGTCGACTAGTGGCTATGTCAATCACTGCAAACAGTCGACTAGTGGCTTTGTCAATCACTGCAGACAGTCGACTAGTGGCGATGTCAATCACTGCAGACAGTCTACTATAGTGGCTATGTCAATCACTGCAGACAGTCGACTAGTGGTAATGTCAATCACTGCAGACAGTCGACTTGTGGTTATGTTAATCACTGAAGACATTCGACTAGTGGCTTTGTCAATCATTGCAGACAGTCGACTATTGGTTATGTCAATCACTGAAGACAGTCGACTAGTGGTTATGTAAATCACTGCAGAAAGTCGACTAGTGGCTATGTCAATCACTGCAGACAGTCGACTAGTGGCAATGTCAATCACTGCAAACAGTCGACTATAGTGGCTATGTCAATCACTGCAGACAGTCGACTAGTGGTAATGTCAAATTCTGCAGACATTCGACTAGTGGCTATGTCAATCACTGCAGACAGTCGACTAGTGGCTATGTCAATCACTGCAGACAGTCGACTAGTGGTTTTGTCAATCACTGCAGACAGTCGACTTGTGGCTTTGTCAATCACAGCAGACAGTCGAATAGTGGCTATGTCAACCACTGCAGACAGTCGACTAGTGGCTTTGTCAATCACTGCAGACAGTCGACAAGTGGTTATGTTAATCACTGCAGACAGTAGACTTGTGGTTATGTCAATCACTGTAGACAGTCGACTAGTGGTAATGTCAATCACAGGAGACAGTCGACTAGTGGTTATGTCAAACACTGAAGACAGTCGACTAGTGGTTATGTCAATCACTGCAGGCAGTCGACTAGTGGTTATGTCAATCACTGCAGACAGTCGACTAGTGGCTATGTCAATCATTGCAGACAGTCGACTAGTGGTTATGTCAATCACTGCATACAGTCGACAAGTTGCTATGTCAATCACTGCAGACAGTCGACTAGTGGTTATGTCAATCACTGAAGACAGTCGACTAGTGGTTATGTCAATCATTGCAGACAGTCGTGAAAAGGTTATATCAATCACTGCAGACAGTCGACTAGTGGTTTTGTCAATCACTGAAGACAGTCGACTAGTGGTTATGTCAATCACTGCAGACAGTCGACTAGTGGTTATGTCAATCACAGCAGACAGTCGACTAGTGGCAATGTCAATCACTGCAGACAGTCGACTATAGTGGCAATGTCAATCACTGCAGACAGTCGACTAGTGGCTATGTCAATCACTGCAGACAGTCGACTTGTGGTTATGTCAATCACTGAAGACAGTCGACAAGTGGTTATGTCAATCACTGCAGACAGTCGACTAGTGGTAATGAAAGTCACTGCAGACAGTCGACTAGTGGTTATGTCAATCACTGGAGACATTCGACTATAGTGGCAATGTCAATCACTGCAGACAGTCGACTAGTGGTTATGTCAATCACTGCAGACAGTCGACTAAAGTGGTTATGTCAATCACAGGAAACAGTCGACTAGTGGTTATGTCAATCACAGGAGACAGTCGACTAGTGGTTTTTTCAATCACAGGAGACAGTCGAAAAGTGGTTATGTCAATCACAGGACACAGTCGACTAGTGGTTATGTCAATCACTGCAGACAATCGACTAGTGGCTATGTCAATCACAGGAGACAGTCGACTAGTGGTTATGTCAATCACTGCAGACAGTCGACTAGTGGTTATGTCAATCACAGGAGACAGTCGACTAGTGGTTATGTCAATCACTGCAGACAGTCGACTAGTGGTTTTGTCAATCACAGGAGACAGTCGACTAGTGGTTATGTCAATCACTGCCCACGTATAAGGAATACCAGTTGGACATTATATTTATAATACACCACAATTAAAACCATATTACAGAAAGCTTGATATGTTACGCGTTGATAAATTTAACACCTACAATTGGTCTCCCATTTAGACGTATACTCATTTTCACAATACAGTTATACAACTAGCACTTTGACTATTGCTAAATAAATACTCTTGCTCAAAAATGCGATCCATTTTCATTAATTAAATGCTTTTATCTATCTGTACTGAACTTTTGCATTCATACTTCTCCTAAACCCCAATAAAAATAGCACATTTTACCCAATTGTTGTCGAATAAAAATATTCTCACATAAATGCAATAACATTGTCTGTCCAGTTTGTAGATAAAGTGACATTATAATACTATTAATCAGTCTTTTATCATACAACTATTTCCATTAGCTGTGATTATAGCTAGAGATTGTACGGATGTGTATTGATTTATTAATGCTATACATCATATAAAAAAACAAATGCCAGTCAACTTTTGAACTTAAAAATCACTTCAGTTTTGAAACAGGTGTTTTGTTAAAATATCAATACTGTCTATAGCGATATGTCAGTTCTTAGTTTTGTACAGCAATATCAATAAAAGTCAATTACTTTTTTAACTATTTATATATGTTAAAATGATGGTTGGTTAACATGAAGAAGAATATTACTGTTAAGAGTCCTTATACTATTAGAAAAGTTACATCTATTTTTTATTATATCAGAAGTATAATAATAGTATTAATATTTCTGGTTTTTTTAAACTAAAACAGTCATGTAATTTAAAACTTTAATTATTGGTACAAGTCTGGGTTGAAGAATTTAACTTTTATATCTGGTGCACTCTATACACTGTATAAAATAAAGTTGCTGATATTGCGTCACTGCAACGCTTTTCAACTTTTATCTAAACTGTGTCTGCTCGTGAAAGTAATTTGTTAGTGCTACCTCACTAGAATACCACACATCACACGCTGTTTCAAGATCCAACAATTTGTAACATCATTCTGGAGCAATGTTAATTAATACGAAACAATACTTTAAATAATCAATTAAATGTGACCTCGACCCACTTTTATCTCGTTACAACATTTTTATACAGAGTTATTTACAATGTTATGTAACATCTGTTATCAACGTGTAATTACTTAACTGGAGTTAATTGATTAATGACAACGTTCTTTGATGAACACGACAACATCTTAACAGCACCGATGCTATGACTAAAGATCTAGATTGTTTAATGTTCACGATGATATATAGGATTAATATTGCTAGTGTAGCTAGCCATGGGTGTTGTGGTTGTGGTGATAGTGGAAGAGGTTGTTCTGGTGGTGTTAGTGGTTGTGGTGGTAGTATTAGTGGTTGTTATGCTAGTGTTAGTGGTTGTGGTGGTAGTGTAAGTGGTTGTTATGCTAGTGTTAGTGGTTGTGGTGGTAGTGTAAGTGGTTGGTATGTTAGTGTTAGTGGTTGTGGTTGTAGTGGAAGTGTAAGTGGTTGTTATTGTAGTGTTATTGGTTGTGGTGATAGTGGAAGTGTTGTTATGGTAGTGTTAGTGGTTGTTATGGTAGTGGAAGTGGTTGGTATGTTAGTGTTAGTGGTTGTGGTGGTAATGGAAGTGTAGGTGGTTGTTATGGTAGTGTTAGTGGTTGTGGTGGTGAAAGTGGTAGTGTTCGGCTCCTGTAGATAGTATGCTCGATACAGTTTGCAAGTTTGTATATTTAACACTTTGTTACTAGGAGACAATCACTCTTCAGGCTAGGCTACCAAATTTAACAAAACCAAAAACTCTGTTGCTCAAGAACACGTTATACTGAGCCTTTCTAAACAATATGTCATTTGTTCCCAGTCATTTATGAGTTATGGACCAAAGAGGATACGATTTCATAATTTTACCTGTATTTTATTCTGTTCTTTTCTTAATACTTTCAACCAGTCAGTATGTCTTTTTGCGATATTGAATTATATATAATGACGTCATTTCCGCTGACGGGGACAGCCCCCTTGGAAACAGCTGTATAGTAAAAGAAATCATGGTACATTTAACATTACTATTTTGACTCGGCGTAAAATTAAATTTTGGACTTGACCCTTTTTGATGTTAGTAGGTGGACTTGCCCCGTGCCCCAAGCTTCTCAGCCCCTTTTAGCTCCCTGTCTTTGTTTATCTAGATCTCGTCTATTCTAAACAAGAATGATCTTAAAAAAGATAACCGACGCAGTTAACAATATGGGGGTATATATTTACAGGAAAAGTACTATGACATATATAGGTTTGAATTTTTTAATAAAATATCTTTAATGATACCAAGTTTTACTACAATGGATGACCCCAACAATATGTAGATTATATTACTGTAAATTATCAGCACATATTTTGATAAATTTGGGACTCATTCCAAACTGCGCATTCAGATTAAAGTGCGTAATCTGTCATTGCCTTCAACAGTAGGCCGCCATTCAATTGTGACGTCATTAAAACTGAATTTTCACTTTAATCTAAATGCACAGTTAGGAATGAGTCCCAAATTTATCAAAATATAGGAGAAGTTAACAAGAGACAACTTACCACTCATTTGTTTTTAAATTTAAAACAAATATGATTCTGCTGGGTTAAACTTATTTTATTGCAATATAATAGCAATGGGATTTGACACATGTTCTAAAATTTCAGTAATAAACATATTTTGAAATACCACGCAGACTCTGATACCACACTAAAGTATGATCACTGAACACAAATTAGGTCTTTTATTAATCCCATATTGAGCATTATGGAGTCTCTATGACGTCAGAGTGTCATCCGTCTTCTTAAACGACATGAAAACAAAGATTTACTGACAGCAATAAATGCGTTGGAGTAAATGGTATTTGAAATGCTAGAGACTAAAACTTATTGATCGGTTCATAAGTGTTAGAAATTCAGACATCAACCTCAATAGTATGACCGCCATGTCCATATATCTAGGAACTGTTGACGTCATTTGATGAAGTGCTTCAACTGTTGAATACAAGATGGCGTCCACGAAGCAGCGTTTCAAGAAGCTGCCATTGCGATGCTACTGTTATGAAACACAATGTATTAAGAGGCGATGAAGCAATTAATCAGAACGCATTGAGATTAGATGAAACGTCAAACTCTTTAATACGCACTCCTCTTTATCATATCTGTTACACTGGCGTCCAAAACCAATAGCCAAGGGATCTTGTGGTCACAAAAACATATTGTGAATCTTGGAAGCTTACTGGCTTCCAGGCCAAGTGTAATTATTGTTGGTCTCTGGCCTTGTTTAATGAAGACGACCTATCTTTGTTATATTTTCTTGATTTCTGTCTTTGAACATTGTGTTATTAAGACCTCGTATCCTTTGCAATCTATTCTTGTCCAGCATTCATGTTAGTTAAGAAATGACAGACAATTAGTGGCACTTTGTCCCGCCGAGATAGCAGGCCAAGATTGCCAGTTATTGGCAGACCAGGGAATCCCCAATGTAATCTGCTGATGACCAGCGACTTCATTTTGTAGAATAATATCGAATAGTGTTTTGCAATTAGAAAGGCATAGCTCTTTAGAGACCTCAGTCTTTCATGCCACTGTATCGTCTGCCTTGGTGTTTGACCTCCAAGTGTCACTTCCTAGAAGGCAATTGTTCTAAGCGGCGTTGTTATATGTTTCCTAGGGGAGGGTAATTTCAATATGGAAGGAATAAAAACGGTAAATTCTCTAAAGTTCAACCTTTTATTGAACTTAGACATGACCTAACTTGACCAGACATTTCCAGAATGTCCCCAGTGTTGTTTTCGATTCACTTCAGAGGGGCCTCAACTTTGCCTCAGTTCTATTAAAGCTAATCTGGAAACTGGCGTCTATCGTTTTTGTGTTCTTCTTTGTTTTTAAACTACAACTTAATATTTACAGCGTCTGCTTTTTCCTGCGTTATTTACCTTTCATAAACTTCATAAGGTCACCATGAGAATACTAAAATTAAATATTTGAGATATCCTCTTCTATATCTACATATTCTGAACAAATATATGCCAATTGTCAAAGAGAATCAACCATAAATAATTGAGGAAATTTGGTCAAAAACAGAAACCTAATTGACATTTTGGAAGTGGTGAAATCAATTTTTTTTGTAAATTTTGAATAATTTCTTTGAAAATCCAGTAATAAAATTATAATTAGACATACTTATATTGAATCACTCTTTCTCAACAGTGACTTCAATCAGTTTAACAAAAAATCCCAAGTTGGGATATTTTTCAAAGAGATATGGACTCATGTTCCATAATGATAATCATGAAACCACCCTTTGATATGCGTAACTACCGTTTTTTTTCTATCAATTTGTCATGATGTCTCGGGCCATCATTAAATTGTGATTGTATATTTGGTTGTGAAAAAGCAAAGATGTAAAATTAGATAAGATTTAAGAAAAATAGAAGCTTTAAATGGTGATTAAAAACTAACGTCTCATGTGTCCTTAAGAAGGTACACAATGCATAATAATCCATTATATACTTTACTCGGGTTCTCGAACATGCTTGCGATCGTATTACTTAGTAGAGTGTAAGCGTGTTCGCGCACTAGACTAAACATGCTTCAGATTTTGGTGATGTCACTTCCTGTATAAAACTTTGTTCCTTTCAACGTACGTAAGTTATCTAATTGTCCTTTAAAATTTCATTACATGTGTTTACACCCCATTGATTTTTTACGGTTACTTTTCTTCATCTTACACACAGTGTGTTTACGTTTAAACAACATCCATATAGTTATTCATCAATGGTCGCCAATAACCAACATATGATGGTCTGTTGCAACATCTTTCATAGCCTTATTAACGTGTTGTCCTTTTATAAAGGCTTTATTTAAGGAAGTAGGTGATTTATTAAAGGAAGATGAAACCGTGTCGTCGGAAGGAAACCGACATATAACAACATTACAGGTCATCGTTGTTTACAACAAGATCATCATTTGACATGTAAACAGTATTCACATCAGAGTGTATAAAGTTGAACTTCAAAACAAAAAATGTGTCTCTTCCCAACGGACTATTATTTACTTGTTCATAAAAACATTATTAGATCAATGGTTCTGATTAGATTTACTGCGTTCCTTGAAATGAATGTATCGTATAACATTGTCAGTTGAAAGTATTTATAGATGTTCCATATCTTTTAAGGTTTCTAACGACCGAAGGCGAATTTAAAAGGTTTCAGTGAATAAATATAAACCAATAATGTGTTCTTTATAAAAAAATATCAAAAGTGCACACAGAATTGAACCTACGTAGGTTGTCTGTCACGCAATACTGAGCCATACCAGTATACAAAATTAGGTAAGCTGACTGTCACGTGCAGACTGTCTGTCACACAGTTTTGAGTCACATACATATACAGGTTGTCTGTCACGCAGTATTGAGTCACAAACATATACAGTTTGTCTGTCACACATCATTGAGTCACAAACATATACAGGTTGTCTGTCACACAGTATTGAGTCACATACATATACAGGTTGTCTGTCACGCAGTATTGAGTCACATACATATACAGGTTGTCTGTCACGCAGTATTGAGTCACATACATATACAGGTTGTCTGTCACGCAGTATTGAGTCACATACATATACAGGTTGTCTGTCACGCAGTATTGAGTCACATACATATACAGGTTGTCTGTCACGCAGTATTGAGTCACATACATATACAGGTTGTCTGTCAC
>JAUMGZ010184484.1:0-13721 GCA_032359645.1 Pododesmus macrochisma
TTAAAGTAATAACACTAGAAATGTTAAAGTAATAACACTAGATATGTTAAAGTAATATCACTAGAAATATTAAAGTATTAACACTGGAAATGTGAAAGTAATAACACTAGAAATATTAAAGTAATAACACTGGAAATGTTAAAATAATATCACTGGAAATGTTAGAGTAATAACACTAGAAATATTAAAGTAATATCACTAGAAATATTAAAGTAATAACACTGGAAATGTTAAAGCAATAACACTAGAAAGGTTAAAGTAATATCACTAGAAATGTTTAAATAATAACAATAGAAATGTTGAAGTAATATCACTAGAAATGTTTAAATAATAACACTAGAAATGTTGAAGTAATAACACTAGAATTGTTAAAGTAATAACACTAGAAATGTTACAGTTATATCACTAGAAATGTTAAAGTAATAACACTAGAAATGTTGAAGTAATATCACTAGAAAGGTTAAAGTAATATCACTGGAAATGTTTAAATAATAACACTAGAAATGTTAAAGTAATAACACTAGAAATGTTGAAGTAATAACACTAGAAATTTTAAAGTAATATCACTAGAAATGTTTAAGTTATAACACTGGAAATGTTAAAGTAATATCACTGGAAATGTTTAAATAATATCACTAGAAATGTTGAAGTAATAACACTAGAAATGTTAAAGTAATATCACTAGAAATGTTAAAGTAATAACACTAGACATGTTGAAGTAATAACACTAGAAATGTTAAAGTAATATCACTAGAAATATTAAAGTAATAACACTAGAAATGTTAAAGTAATAACACTAGATATGTTAAAGTAATATCACTAGAAATATTAAAGTAATAACACTAGAAATGTTAAAGTTATAACACTGGAAATGTTAAAGTTATAACACTGGAAATGTTAAAGTAATATCACTGGAAATGGTAAAGTAATATCACTAGAAATGTTAAATTAATACAACACTAGAAATGTTTAAGTAATAACACTAGAAATGTTGAAGTAATAACACTAGAAATGTTAAAGTAATATCACTAGAAATGTTAAAGTAATAACACTAGAAATGTTGAAGTAATAACACTAGATATGTTAAAGTAATAACGCTAGAAATGTTAAAGTAATATCACTAGAAATGTTAGAGTAATATCATCAGAAATGTTAAAGTAATAACACTAGAAATGTTAAAGTAATAACACTAAAAATGTAACACTAGAACTATTGAAGCATAATAACAATGTTTATGAAAAACCTAAGAAGATAAGACCATCATTGTGGCGTGCATTAACAATAACTCTATATGGTTCTTATTAATGTATGTATTTGGATATAGATAAATTATTCTAAATAGTTTATATATAATACGCTTTAGCTTAAATAATGTACCTATCTCAAATATTGTTATAAAGTATTTTCTAGATAAAGCCTGTCGCCCGTCACATAATCCAACACATCAATAATTAACAACACTTAACTCTCTTCCTTAGTCTGAAGTATCGAATTAAACATACTTACTTTATCTTATCGTAGATATAATGATTAGAAGGTTTCGTCAAAAGACATCCAACATGGAAACACATTGTAGAATTGTATCAAGATACATGTAACTGCAAAAATCATGTAATGGCTTTTTAGCATTTTTTGTTTTGTTTTAATATAACAACTTTTGAACGATCTACCGGTGTTAAGGATTCCATGTTTAATTGAACTTTTCATCAATGTCGAGTAGATCAACGACCAGACGTCTCGATACTCCTGATGACGGGGATCTAAACATGGACATAGCAGTAGAACTCGGACTCGATACTCCTGATGACGGGGATCTAAACATGGACATAGCAGTGGAACTCGGACTTCAGCGCTCGGACACGGATACAACAATTGTAAAAGACGAGACACTCTATCGGAACCATGAACACTTCGAGACAGCTGTTCTAGAGGACCGAGTGTTTCAAGATGCCCTCTTTTCGGAATTTGATGAAGAGAAAAATGCTGTGAATGTTGATATTGATCGAGGTAGACCCCCGAGAGGTTCCGTAGCATTCCGACAAGTGTTAAACGAAATCACGTTTGATAGAGGGCTGGACACTGATACAGTCGATGCTGACGGAGAGGATGAGTTTCCGAGTGATACCAGGAAGCTCTCACTAGAATCTCCAGCTCGTACACATGACGAACATATAACCCATAGGAGGTACTCAGAAGCCGTGGTCTCTGGGAAATTACACAGACGTATATGATATTTGAGAATGCGGCCATGCACGTTCTTAACTCTCAATTCAAATGTTGAATTTTACAGATAAAAAAAGCTTTTAGTGTCGTTTGCTTTAAAAAGAACAAAAACCATTGAAGAAAATACTTTGTGATTCGTTTTCTATATTGGATTAAAATGTATCGACTACAGAAATGCATAGATGACACGTGTTCATCAGTGTATAAGCATACTGTTACATTTAACTCTCAATGTGGATAAAACCAAATGGTATGTGGAAAAGTATGACCATTATATTGGGAATAATGTTTCAAAATCAAATCACCGAAACGCAATGTATGCCATGTGAGGAATTCATCTAAAAATAATAATAATAATTTAAGTAAGAATACACTATAAAGATGAATATTGATCATGCTATACAAGCGTGTGTTGATCGTCGTTATGATTTTAACACGTTGTAGCTGTATATGTTTGTAAGATGGCAGCCTTTCTTTGATAGTATATAAAAAATATAAAATAATACTGATCACTTCGATATAATTGTAATGTTGATCTTAAATTTATTGAAGAGCTTTGTCTTAAGTTGTATGTAACGCTGGTCTTAAGTTTATTGTATCGCAGGTCTTAAGTTAATTGTATCGCAGGTCTTAAGTACATTGTAATGCTGGTCTTGAGTTCATTGTATCGCAGGTCTTAAATACATTGTAGTGCTTGTCTTAAGTTAATTGTAGTGTTGGTCTTAAATACATTGTAATGCTGGTCTTAAGTTTATTGTAATGCTGGTCTAAAGTTAAGTATAGTGCTGGTCTTAAGTTTATTGTAAAACTGGTCTTAAGTTCATTGTAACGCTAGTCTTAAGTTCATTGTAACGCTGGTCTTAAGTTCATTGTAGTGCTGGTCTTAAGTTCATTGTAACGCTGGTCTGAAGATTATTGTAATGCTGGTCTTAAGTTTATTGCAACGATGGTCTTAAGTTTATGATAACACTGGTCTTAAGTTAATGGTAGTGCTGGTCTTAAGTTTATTGTAATGCTGGTCTTAAGTTAATTATAATGCTGGTCTTAAGTTTATTATAACACAGTTCTTAAGTTCATTATAATGCTAGTCTTAAGTTTATTAAAATGCTGGTCTTAAGTTTATTAAAATGCTGGTCTTAAGTTCAGTTTAATGCTGGTCTAAAGTTCACTGTAATGCGGGTCTTGAGTTCATTGTAATGCTGGTCTTAAGTTAATTGTAGTGCTGGTCTAAAGTTCACTGTAATGCTGGTTTTAATTTCACTGTAATGCTGGTCTAAAGTTAATTGTAGTGCTGGTCTTAAGTTTATTGTAATGCTGGTATAAAGTTAAGTGTAGTGCTGGTCTTAAATTTATTGTTATGCTGGTCTTAAGTCTATTGTAACGCTAGTCTTAAGTTTATTGTAACGCTAGACTTAAGTTTATGATAACACTGGTCTTAAGTTCATTATAATGCTGATCTTAAGTTTATTGCAACGATGGTCTTAAGTTTATTGTAATGCTGGTCTTAAGTTTATTGTAATGCTGGTCTTAAGTTTATTGCAACGCTGGTCTTAAGATCATTGCAACGCTAGTCTTAAGTTTATTGTAACGCTAGTCTTAAGTTTATCGCAACGCTGGTCTTAAGTTCATTATAATGCTGATCTTAAGTTTATTGCAACGATGGTGTTAAGTTTGTTGTAACGATGGTCTTAAGTTTATTGTAACGCTAGTCTTAAGTTTATTGTAACGTGGGTCTTAAGTTTATTGTAACGCTGATCTTAAGTTTATTGTAACGTGGGTCTTAAGTTTATTGTAACGCTAGTCTTAAGTTTATTGTAAAGCTAGTCTTAAGTTTATTGTAACGCTGGTGTTAAGTTTATTGTAACGTGGGTCTTAAGTTTATTGTAACGCTGGTGTTAAGTTTATTGTAACGTGGGTCTTAAGTTTATTGTAACGCTGGTCTTAAGTTTATTGTAACGTGGGTCTTAAGTTTATTGTAACGCTAGTCTTAAGTTTATTGTAACGCTTGTCTCAAGTTCATTGTTATGCTAAAGGATGCGTAAGTGAAGGTCTGAAGTTTAACATTCATGTCAGTGTTATCTGGTGCACAGGTAAAACATTACACCACATCGCCGCCAAGTAATATTCTTTACTTAGAACAGCTTCCTATTATCATTTAGCAGCTATGTTTATATTTAACTCCTTTTAAGGCTTCAATAAAAGAAAAAGTTAATGTGCTATGCATTATTAATTGGGAATTGTCTTCTACAGTTTTACATAGCTTTTATGATATCTGTTGGGGGTGTGGGGGTGGGTCATTTATTTAATTTTATAAGAAATATGGTCGATGACCTCACATTTTCTATATGTTTATATGAAGATTATACATAACGGCATGTCCAGGGAAAAAGTGAAGAAATTTAACATATAATCTCCGTTTTTTGTTTTGTTTTTTGTTTTAAAAAAACTCATGTAAAAAGACACATGCAATTCTATTAGTTTTCTTAATTTATAAGAATTATCTTACATATATATAAGGCATCGACATTAAAGTAGTAACAGTGTGCAATACATTTCTGTAAATCAAAGCAACATAATTTGTTTTTTTATACAATCGTTTTTGGAACCCAAAACCTCAATATAACAAACCTCTGTGTCGAAAAAACCAAAGTAGATGACCCCTCGTGTTTTAAACTTCTTTAACATCTATTCACATTGGAATAACTGCTGACCTGTGGGCCTCCTTAAGTCATTATAAGATATGTTGACGTTTTGTGTATCAACATCTACACATTGACGTTGTCTCATAAAGGACGCATATTTCACTAGGAAAAACGTTAATATTTTAATCATTGTGGAAGTGCTCATAATTCATCTATACAATTGATATGAATCAAATCAATAACAGAAAATGGAAATAATAAAATAAGCGACATAATTATCCTTGTAAATTATCACAAATCAATCGTATGTCTCCAGACACATTATAATGAGTCAAACAATTCTATAGACTACCTGTGTCGTGTAAATATGATATACTGGGTAATTCATGAATATAAAAGGCATACACATGTAACATACAGTATTTTTTGTCTGTTTTCATAAAAAAATAGTCTTGGAAATCTCTGTTAAAAGGTAAGAAGATATGAATCTTACTCCACCAGTTAAATGTTGTTTAATACTTAGTCTTTTAATATACAGTTATATAATAAAACAAAGTAAGTGCTCACTTAATTATGCATTAACAAAGAACAACTTAGTATCTCCATTAATACACTTAGACTGGTTCTCTCCCTTTTTTACGCTGCTCTCTCTCCGCCAGGGCGGCGCTCCGCTATAGCGGAGAGAGAGCAGCGTGACAAAGGGAGAGAACCAGTCTATTAATACACTACGAAGACATGGGACATTGCATGGATAAACCAGGGCCGTAAACTGGGCAAAACCGCGGGTGGGCAAAACAGCGGGATTGGGCAAAACATATCAACTTAAACCGGGAAAAACCGCGGAGGTGGACAATACGTACAAACTTAAACTGGGCAAAACCGCGGGATGGGCAAAACATATAAACTTAAACCGAGAAAAACGCGGGTCGGGCAAAACAAATAAACTTAAACCGGGGAAAACAGTGGGGTGGGCAAAACGTACAAAATTAAACTGGGTGAAACCGCGGGTTGGGCAAAATGTACAAACTTAAACCGGGTAAAACCGTGGGGTGGGCAAAACGTACAAACTTAAACCGGGCAAAACCGCGTAGTGGGCAAAACAAACAAACGTAAACTGGGAAAAATCGCGGGTCGGGCAAAACATACAAACGTAAACTGGGCAAAATCGCGGGTCGGGCATAACGTACACACGAAGAGTGGGCTAAACCGCGGGATGGGCAAAAAGTGCAAACTTAAACCTGGACAAAACCGCGGGGTGGGCAAAACATACAAACGTCAACTGGGCAAACTCGCAGGGTTGGACAAAACACAAAAACGTAAACTGGGCAAAACCGCGGGTCGGGTAAAAAATACAAAAGTAAACTGGGCAAACTCGCGGGGAGGGCAAAACCGCGGGTGGGCAAAACGTACAAACTTAAACCGGGCAAAACCGCGTAGTGGGCAAAACATACAAACGTAAACTGGGAAAAACCGCGGGTCGGGCAAAACATACAAACGTAAACTGGGCAAAATCGCGGGTCGGGCATAACATACACACGTAGACTGGGCAAAACCGCGGGATGGGCAAAACGTGCAAACTTAAACCTGGACAAAACCGCGGGGTGGGCAAAACGTACACACTTAAACCGGGCAAAACCGCGGGGTGGGCAAAACGTACAAAATTAAACTGGGTAAAACCACGGGTCGCAAAACGTACAAACGTAAACTGCGCAAAACCGCGTGGTGGGCAACACGTACAAATGTAAACTGGGCAAAACCGCGGGGTTGGGCAAAAAGTGCAAACGTTAACTGGGCAAAACCGCGGGGTTGGCAAAACGTACAAACTCAAACTGGGCAAAACCGCGGGAGGGAAAAGCGTACAAACGTTAACGCAGAATTCTCTGTCGCACACATATATTTGCAGAGAATTTTGTCATTGAAAATTAAAAAAAAAATTGCGAAATGTCTGGACGCCCCTCACCAATTCCCCTGCCCGTCCTCGGCTTCAGTCCTGTAAACACAGGCCTATGGCAAGTTGTTTTTTTAACATTTCATGACAAAACGAAATACCATGAAAAGAATATATATTATGTTTCTTTAATATATGAGATAACTTATAAACAAATGAGATATCCCATAAAGTTTTAATCTAAATATGATGTATCACATTGGCCACAAAACAAACTATCAAGCTCTAACTACTATAGCATATAATGCCGATAAAAAGGCAATAACTACTATAGCATATAATGCCGGTAAAAAGGCAATAACTACTATAGCATATAATGCCGGTAAAAAGGCAATAACTACTATAGCATATAAGGCCGATAAAAATGCTATATAACTAATATTTTACAAAACAGTTTATGTAAAATTGAGAGTTTCAATGAAACAAGATTGTAAACCGAGTCATTTCAAACAACACCATGCACATCGTATAACGATGTCAGATAGATACGAACTTACGTTCAACGGGAAACAAAAACAAATCTCATATTCATTAACTGGGATCTACATCCTGTGCTAAAGACGGATTTGCAGAATATCTAGGAATCATGTTGTTCAACAAAGACCGCTGTACATAGTTGTAATATGTCCACAACACACGTGCTTTCAAACATCCTTCTGTCTGAGCTGTCCGTTGTTGGCAATGCACGATTTTTGCAGTGAATTTATGTGATCGTGTATACTGAATAATTCCGTTAAGTTTTATCATGTAAGGGTTTGGATGTTAATCGCTGTCTAGCCTTCTGTCCGGCCTTCTTGAATCGGATGCTACATGCTACGGCGGTAAAACTTATAGCCTTCTGTTTGGCATTCCTTTTCTTTGTTGCTGCTTTCTTGTCAGCTGAATCTGTTTTATCGTTTTCATTTTCAGTAGTTTCATTTATATCAACTTGGAAAAATTCATCCATCACTTTTTGAAAAACATCGGATCCTTTTGGCAGAATGTCCACTCGGAACGGACCATGCATATAGTAACGCCCCTCTTGGGGGACTGTATCCGCAAGGTCAGCCTCGAACCCAAGGTCATTTTCAAAGTATATGTACAAATCTTCTGGATGTATATTAAATATTTCCATACCAAATTTGTAATTCCTTCATACGAAGTTCAGAATGTCTGTTACAGAAGTAAAATAAAGTAACGGTGCCCTTCGTAAAGCGCCTTTAGAGACTTACACAGTGTAGCACAAACTGTAGTGATACATCTCTCACACACGCGATGTACGTACAAATGTGCATTTTATGCGTACTATTCATAAAGAAAATCAATTGAACTGAAGAAAATCTATTTGATGGCAGATTGAGCCTGCTGTGAGCAGCGTTTATATGACAAATGCAGTTAAATGATGGCCTCTCACTGAAATGGGCTGTATTGAAAACACATAATGATTAAGTTTTCTTCTCAAAAGGGATCCGTGGTTTCGATCAATGCCAAGTAAATAACAAAATTAATATTAATCGCTGATTTCTAACGTCCTTTATCCAGGCTGAATGCACGTGTTCACGGCTTTACAAGCAATAACTATTCTATACATATTTTTTTTTTAATGTATTCAATTGTCGGACTGACATTTGTAGTTAACTAAATAATGAAAAATAAGACGCTTTCTGTGTATTCTATGTAACATGTGCGACTCTCTCATACTGCGCTGTAGTCCTTCGCAAAATGTAATAATTCATCCTTATACAATACAGGCCGCAGAGTTTAATCTGAATTATTATTGAATGTAGGTTATATGCAGCTCGCATTTCATTCGTTGTACTTCCTGGAATTTATCAATTTATTCGTCAAGTTACTTGACCCAACAAAGTTTGATATTAAACTAATATTGATCAAAAGACAACCTAGTCCCAGTTTCCTCCGACTTTATGCCCGCTTTTACAGATGGTTGGTGCTGTAGTCATCTATGAAAACGGACCGAAAATGTCGGAGGAAACTGGGACTAAAGAAAAACGAGTTATGATATAGCGGAAGTTGTAAAAACTCAACATGACAAGAAGCAAGTTGATGAGAAGTGTGTAATGATTGTCCCCGCATCACTTGGGTACCGTTAACAGTTTTAAGAGCCCGAAAAGAATGTACAAAGGCTCCAGAATAATAGAAGAGATCCATCACGGATTCTAAAGGGGGTCATTAAAACGCACCGAATGAACGATCAGAAGCAACGATATACTTCATAGGGGTCGGTCCATAAGCTCTGAAGGATTCCAGCAGGATTCAAGCCATGTGTGACTTTAGAAACAGATTAAAATTACTAATAGATAATGTTCTCAATGACTGCATAACAGAGATAGACATGACATGTAATAAAAACAAAACTGCACATATGTATTCATTTGTTTCACTGGAATAATTCTTTTGTTACAGCAGAAGATTTAACTCAATGCACGGTCTTTTCCGATTCCTCCGACATATCGAACTCATTAGGTCCGGTTCAATGTATCAACAATGGGTAAAGTTTAATATTTAAAAAGCATTTCTAAAAGAGCAATATTACATGCTGCCTTACACATACTTCGTTGTGTTAAACTTGTCATAATGAATCAGGGCAGGCATAAGCGTTGAATAGAATAAAGTTGAAGAGAGACAATGATTTAACCACGAGACAAGGGTAGATCGTATAGGCAGGAGAAGTTCTAAACAGTAAACACAATTAAACCTTCAAGTCGTCATTAAAAGTCTTTGAGTAAGAAACGGAAGTGATCTTGAGATCTCAATCAGATTTATTTAAGCGATTCATTACCTTTATATTCAATAAAGCAAATTGTCGTAAGTAATTAAATTGTCACTTTACGGACTTTTATTTCAGAGACAACCTATGTTTGAAAGACTTTGAATACGTATGGGGGTACATAAGGAGATACAGGGTAAGGGAAAACAAGGAAATCATCGGATTCTAAATAAAGAACCAGTAGCAAGAAAGTGAATGTTAAGCTGCTATAGCTTAATTTGTTTTGTTTAAGTAACTTGGAATGGAAAAGTTAGGAAATGTCTAAGTACGTTTACTTATGTACCACCTTTTTATCCCCCTTGAACAGCTATTGAAGATGTACGTATGTTCCATGACTGGCACTGGGGTTACAGCATATAAACAACTTTACATCCATACAACAGGTTCACGATCCTAAACTTCGAGAAGTAGGAAAAACGTATCATTACATGTCATACGTTTAAAGGAAATTATGAGGAGGTAATTAACAATAACGGAGAAATCTCCACTTTATATTATTCCGTGAACTAAATGTGTGTCCGGTGGAGTGTACTTGAAGAAGTAGCAATACGTTACAAAGGAGTATGTAAATCGTCACGATATTTAGAACAATGTTGTATACACTGAATTACTGGACAAGTAATAGTTCTAGTATACACTGAATCACTGGACAAGTAATAGTTCTAGTATACACTGAATCACTGGACAAGTAATAGTTCTAGTATACACGGAATCACTGGACAAGTAATAGTTCTAGTATACACTGAATCACTGGACAAGTAATAGTAACCATCAGCATTCTTTATCTTCAATTACCATAAGAAAAAATAATTCTGAAGTGTCTCTTGGCCAATATGGCAGACGTCGCTGGAACTAATTATTACACTAAGAATCATTTAAATAATGATGGAAACCAAAATACTAATAGTGACGTACATGGACCTGGTGACTTGAAGGACACAACTGTCGACTTATCCCCAAGGTTGGAACTTCCTAAGGGGTCAAAACTATTCCAGAGAGTCTTGGACGAACTCCTCCCGAAAACTGAACAGGACGTTCTGCCAGAGGTCGAATCAGGAAAGAAATGCACAGAGAAAGTGACAAAGGTGAAACATGTTACATCAATGTCTGTCGCGGGAAAAGTGGTCACGGGCAGCATTCGATTCCGGAAAGGGGCGGAGCGTCGATCCAGATTTGTGAAAACGCCTTCTAACTCAAGTTTGGATGCTTCCTAACCTGGAACCTTTGTATTCTTATTCGTCTACTTAATTACTTAAACTTTAGACTTAGATTTTTTAAAACTCTTTTATAAATGTTAGTTCCCTTAGAGATTATACTTGGAAGATGTTTGTTTGTTTATTGTTTAATATCATGACGGTGCCTACTTGCGGCAGTGCACACTTTATAGTGCTGTCTCACCGAAATATCACGCCGCAGATACATTTACATGATATTTCACTCCGTCACATTATCTTGACATCGAGCTAACCAGTCTTTCTCCTACCCAGCTATGCTGAGCGCTTAATAGATGGGAGCGATGACCCGATTCTAACGTCTTAGCAATATTTGGAAGAAGATAACTGTCACGTTATTTGTATTTCCATATCGTGTTTTTTTCTTTTAAACAGTCGGACCATCAAGAATTTAGGATCAAAAGTACCTCTCAAAATAAATTAAGCCTTCTAACTGTTTAAGTTTAGTCATTTCAAAATCTGGTAAAATAGATATGTTCAACAAAGTGATAAGCATCATATAAATACAATGAGTTTTAGGGAGATTTACTCTATAACTACCATTTACTCACAATAGCTCTGACTTATCCAAGCAAGTTAATTAACTCTACATTGCGATGCAAGTGAGAAACCATATACAGATCTATTAAATATATTGTATTTCATTCATTTCTTGTATTTGCTTCAGTTAGATAGAGATGTATATTTAACGTTAAATATTTAGATATTAAGATTGATAACAATAAAATTGGAAATAATAAAACTTGCGGTTTTTAATCAATTAGACATTATCTTATTCAAATACAAAGAGTAATTTGGAAGTAATTGAACTTTATGTGAACTGGTACATTTTGTACCTTGCACATTGACGAGTGTTTACTTTTGTTTTATCTTGAAGCTGTGATTAAGACGTGTTTAATGCATGTTCTTGAAGCTGTGATTTATACGTGTTAAATGTTTTATCTTGAAGCTGTGATTGAGACGTGTTTAATGTATGATCTTGAAGCTGTGATTTAGACGTGTTTAATGTTTTATCTTGCAGCTGTGATTGAGACGTGTTTAACTTATGAGCTTTTGTAGTTGTCTTTGACGTGTTAAACTGTTTGTAATCTTGTCTTTGTTACTTGGACGTGTAACTAACTTCATTTGAGAATTTAGGTTGTGACGTGAACGTATGTTTACTTTTGTGTTATCCCGTCGTCGTGAATTAGACGTATGCTAACCTTTAGGATACCTTGTAGTTGTGACGTGGCCGTGTGTTTACTTTTGTGTTATCTCGTCGTCGTGAATTAGACGTATGCTAACCTTTAGGATACCTTGTAGTTGTGACGTTGACGTGTGTTTACTTTTGTGTTATCTCGTCGTCCGTCGTCGTGAATTAGACGTATGATTACCTTAAGGATACCTTGTAGTTGTGACGTGGACGTGTGTTTACTTTTGTGTTATCCCGTCGTCGTGAATTAGACGTATGATTACCTTTAGGATACCTTGTAGTTGTGACGTTGACGTATGTTTACTTTTGTGTTATCTCGTCGTCGTGAATTAGACGTATGATTACCTTAAGGATACCCTGTAGTTGTGACGTGGACGTATGTTTACTTTTGTGTTATCTCGTCGTGAATTAGTTGTATGCTTACCTTTAGGATACCCTGTAGTTGTGACGTGGCCGTGTGTTTACTTTTGTGTGATTTTGTTGTTGTAATTTGGACATATTCTTACTTTGTGTTGTTTTGTACCTGTGATTGGATCCATACATTGTTTCTGATCTTATCTTTGTTACTTGGAAGTGCATTAACTTTTATGTGATTTTTTTTATGTGACTTTGAAGTGTGTTTAACTTTGCGTAATCTAACAGCAGTGCTACATCAACGAGTTTAACTTTGTGTGTTTGTTTATTGGGGTTTAGCGTCCCTTTTACTCATGTAAAGGTCATATCGAGACGGTGTCTGCTTGCGGCAGTGCGCACTTAAAGGCGACTTTAACTTTATGTAATCTTGTATCAGTGCGACATCGACATGTTTAACTTTATGTGAACTTGTAGCAGTTCGACATCGACATGTTTTACTTTGTGTGAACTTGTAGCAGTTCGACGTCAACATGTTAAACTTTGTGTGAACTTGAAGCACAGCGAAACGACATGTTTAGCTTTGTGTGAGCTTGTAGCAGTTCGACATCGACATGTTAAACTTTGTGTAAACTTGACGCAGAGCGACATCGACATATTTAATTTTATGTAATCTTGTAGCAGTTCGACATCGACATGTGTTTAACTTTGTGTGAACTTGTATCAGTGCGACATCGATATGTTTAACTGTGCTATCTTGTAAAGTAGACTTGTATGTGTTTAACTTTATGTGAGTTTTTATCTGTAATTTAGAAATGTGCTTAACTTTATATAATGTTGTATCTGTTATTTAGACTTATGTTTAACTTTATTTTATGTTGTATCTGTTATTTAGACATGTGTTTTACTTTATATGATCTTGTATCTGTTATTTAGACATGTGTTTAACTTTATATGATCTTGTATCTGTAATTTAGGCATGAATTTAACTTTATATGATCTTGTGTCTGTTATTTAGGCATGCGTTTAACTTTATATGATCTTTTGTCTGTAATTAAGACAGGTGTTTAACTTTATATGATCTTGTGTTTGTTATTTAGGCATGTGTTTAACTTTATATGATCTTTTGTCTGTAATTAAGACATGAATTTAACTTTAGATGATCTTGTGTCTGTTATTTAGGCATGTGTTTAACTTTATATGATCTTTTGTCTGTAATTTAGGCATGCATTTAACTTTATATGATCTTGTGTCTGTTATATAGGCATGTGTTTAACTTTATAAGATCTTGTATTCGTAATTATGATAGTGTTTAAATTTATATGATCTTGTATCTGTTATTTAGACATCTGTTTAACTTTATATG
>JAUMGZ010184495.1:0-13721 GCA_032359645.1 Pododesmus macrochisma
TTTCAGTTTTGTTATTTTGTGAGTGAACGACAAAATTTGTGGTCAATAAATATAATCGAATCGAAATAAATCGAATCAAGAGGGTATGAACCGAAATCTAACCGATTCGAGAAAATCCTGAATCGTCCCAGCCCTAATCTAGATGTCTAAAGTCCACCTTCATAATCCATGTGTGAATATTTCAGAAAAAAAGAATCTACTAAATATATATAATATTGGTAGTCCAATGTCCAACTGTGAACAAACAATACACATTTTTAAATTTTTTTTTTTATATACATATGATCAGAAAATGTAAAACTTTGACGTTTAAGCATGACTGCGGTCAAAATAGTAAATAAATAACAAAAATAATTTTTACATTTCATTTTCGGCGAAATAAAACGTTCTTGCACAATTCATACGATTCGCTTGCTCTGTTTGCGGCACATGTCCTTTGAAGTAAACAATTGCTTGTGCAACTAAACTCTCAGATGCACCACAGGTCACCTTCCGTCCCTTGCACGCTTGACATCCTAAATAAACACATCCATGGTCGTCTTTTATCATCTAATTTAAATGAATCTAATCAAATCCCGGTACGCTCCAGTCAAAAAATTCACACCTTTTGAATATGTCTGCGTCAATAATTATATGTGCCAAACGTGTTGACAGTCGTGTGTACACAACAGGTAACATTGGCCCTTACCTTATCGAGCATGTACCGGAAGCGTGATCACTATCGACCTTCACCTACTCTTACCTTAAGGTTGCAATATACTGAATTAAGGATTTTATATTTTTTATCGGGTTAATGTAAAATATTAGTAGTTTTGGCCTTTTTAGTCCATCTAGACTTTTTTCATTCAAATCCCGCTGCGTTAACTTTTAACATTTTCAACTTCTTCTCCTGAACCACTGTACTATTTTTATCCAAACTTGGTAGGAAGTATCCCTAGGGGAAGGGGATTCAGATTTGTTCAAAAATAAAGGGGCTGGGCCACTAGGGGGAAAATTGACAAAACTTCTAAAATCTTCTTCTAATAAACTAAAAGGCTTAGAGCTTAATGTTTTGGTATGTAGTAACTTTAGGGCATTGAGAATTAACTTTGCTCAAGGAGCGACCCTAGGATCAAAAATATTCAAATGCCAATCCAGATGGATGTAAGGCCCCATGGGCCTCTTGTTCTCTAAAACAGTAGACTTTTTGTATACTTATATGTATAAGAGAGTTGTAGGAAATAATGCAAGAAATATTTTGACAAAGTTCCAAGGTCGCAGGGTTAGAGGTCAAGGACATTGACACTTCTTAAGACTTAAGGGGTAAAATTAAGTGCACTTTCAAAAAAAAAAAAATGGAATACTCAGGTTACCGTTAAGGCCCAATGGGCCTCTTGTTTCCTAACATGATAACTAACCGTCTATGATCCGATATGTAAGTATGTATGTGTGTACAGGAATGTAGAGGTTTAATACCACAATCTTTAACATCTATGTATTTTTGATTTGATTAATGTTTTATGGTGAGGAAGTATTTCTTAAGTTGTAATCATAGTTTCTATGTGGATTTGTTAACCTCTTACTTAACCTACGCTGGACATGGCACCCTATATTTTATATAACGTAATTGGTAAATAATCGTGGTGTTGGCTTGCAAATTATTCAATATCAAGTCCTTGAAAACCACTGTGTGTCTGTTCTCAGCTTGGAATGCATTGTATCTGTGCGTGACTAGGCTTTCATTTCTGGTATAATGCAATTTTCAGATTCTTCTTGGACACGTCCGAATACGCAAGATGACTAATGACAATGTCCAAGAAAAGTGATTCCGTGTATTTATTGCAATATTGTTAATGCTTTTGGATATATTGGAATATAATTGGTAACACTCATTATATATAGATATCTGAAAGATGTGGTTCCCACGTGTGTTATTTGTATACAGGCAAAATGTCTCTACGTGAAATTCACATGACATCATACACTTAACGTGAGGAATTTTTCATGTGAATTTAACGTTATAGTTTGCCTTTGTACTAACGTGTGTGTATGTGTGTGAAAAGAAAGTATTTAAAAAGACATTGACCAAAACACAAAATATATTTTATTTAATTTTTGTCGTTGTGTCCGTAAAAAACGTTTCAAATGTTGGCTTCAATGTTCTTTAATTTTACTTTACATTGTAAGTGGTGTTAAACCGCGCGTCGCCGAAGTTTCGTGTGGTACTTTGTGCATTATATTGTCTTCCTTTAATGCTGTTTCCGTAGAAAACAATGATACATGTGAATAAGATGTATATAAAACATATCTTTGGTCTATTTATTGTTCTTGTATCAAATGGCCAAAAGGGTTTTTGGGCCTCAACGTCTGTCTTTTTGCAGCGACACTATAATGTTATTTGGTACTTGGCTCCAATATTGCATGGCATATTATTGACAAATCATAAGGTCTTGAATTAAAGTATCTTTGATTCAGGGTTTTAGCATGTACAATTATAAATCAAACAATTATTTCATATTGTCCAAATCACCCACTTTTGCACCTAGTGTCTTTTCAAATTTGCCTATAAATGTATATTTTCGTTTTGAACTTTGACCCAACATACCTGTAACTCAGGGTGAGATCTTGACAAACAATTGTTTTTTTCCAACCCGCAATGGTGCTACATATGCAAGAATTAAGTTGTCGGCCATCGTATTTTCAACAGTTTTTTTAACGTGCTGTCCTGTATCATCTTTCGACCCCAGACAACACAACAAGCTGTATATTTCTATCATAATGTCGCCCCATGAAGATATACTAGATCACCGTCATTCGTCGAATCGATGAGTAAAGATGATCCATGCTTCTAGATCTACAATGCATTTATACTTCATAAATATTCGAATAGAAAGTTCAAAAACATACAAAGCTATTATAGAAATCGTATATAATATTTAGGACCTTATTTGTTTTTATTTCATATAGATTTTGCGGGTACTCGTGACCTCATCATTATTATATATCCAACGTCCGAGGTTACAGTGTATTTGTGTGACATATCAACACTTCTTGACTGTAGCGACCATCACATCAACACAAAGGATGCTACTCATTATATTTCACAGGAAAATATATCGCAGTGGTTCTCGCACTTGTATCTGGCTTAATAGCATCCAAGACCATAGGCTTATTTCAACAATTGCCATAATTCTCCTAAACTCGAACGTGTCAATGGTCCAAATTAGGGAGAGGTAGAAACAGTCAAGTGGTCACAAGAGGTAAAAATACACATGACAGAGAATTAGACAACAATTCAATGGTGTAACATTTATGTAATCAATTTTAGACAAAGAAAATATAGACACTGTAACCTCGCCAAGGCTACATTTGAAATTGTCCAATTCATATTGTTATTCATTTACGTTCTTCTTTTCACGTTGAAGCCTAATAGTCTTACAGAGATCACTTTATATCTAAATTATATATTTTCCTTTGAAATTGCTCCATCTGTATCCAAACTTGCAGCTGAGAAATAATTTTAGAGTATATATTTGATCGATCTTAAAGGAAAGTGTAAATTAAAATTGAAGTTTTATCAAAGACATATATGCTTCTGATATGTATATATATAGATATCCCATATTCTGCGCCTGTAAAAATGCTTGATACTGGGCGATGTATGCTCAAACCAGTACTCTTTATAAACAAAGTCCTAGATATTATTTTAACTGAATAAATAACACTTTATTCTACAAAGCTATTATAATCTATATTGCTCTTCAAATCAAAAGGTAGTAAAACCTTGTTGAAATTACGGCTTACATCCCACAAGGATTACCATACTACGGAAGCTATGTCCGGCAAATTAAGTAGTGAAGATTAAATTTGTATTGCGAATATACGCAATGTTTTACTAATAAACATAGTAACTTTTTTAATGCAAGACTTACTTTCAGTAAAACGTGAAATAATAACAATATAAATTGGACACGTAACTTCAAATGAAGCGTTGGCGAGGTATACAGTGTCTAATTTTTGGCCTAAAATTGATTGCTAAGATGTTGCGACAGTAAACTGTTGTACCCTTCTCTTACATGTGTGTTTTTACCTCTTGTGACCACTTGACCTTTTCTACCTCTCCCTTAATTGGACCATTGACACGTTCGAAACCAATTGTAGTGTATGGTTACAATTAAATCAATACTCACAATATTAATTTCACTGCGAGATCAATTTAACTTATGTGAGCGTTATGACCCATGGGCCTCTTGTACCTTTCTGTCAAAGGGTCATAACAACTTGATATTGTTATTGTATTATAATATTCTTTTAAACAGTACGTTACAAAAGTCAGGATTGACAAGAAGCCCTTGTGTTGATGACACATTACAATGATTTGCTAGTTTTTATTCCAAGAAATGTTTCTGTTAGTTATATCAACCCGTCACTCTTTTCTGTCAACATATCGCTATAATAACATACGTAATTGTGCACTCTTAATTTCATGTCAATAATTTTTTGAGTTGAAGAGCAAAATGCATTGTGTTTATTAGCAAAGATGTTGTGCTTATTCGCAAAAAAGGATTGCGTTTATTCGCAAACGTATTGCGTTTATGTGAAAAGCACTTGTTGCGTTTAAAATATCTTCACTTAAAAATTGACCGGAATGAGCTTTTGTACCATACATCGAATGCACGTTCCTTTATCAAATTGCAACTCTAAACTCTACATTTCTTTAAACATTGTATTGTAAGAAGTACACGTGGAGGTGAGACCAGTTTGTATTCTAAGTCCGCATATAAAACAGGTAACTAAGTGGATATATATTTTAAAATATATTATTTTTGTTTTGTAAATTTCCATTTTAATTTTTGATTCTAAATTTGACTTGGGGCTCGGCGTTGGGTCACGAGCGAGGTCCTCCTACTCACTTAGTTGGTTTGAGGTCATTATTTAATACCCCTCTCAGTTTGCTGGTATATTCTGGCGGTGATTTTTTGACGAAGCTATTGTTTTTTGTTTGTCAATAACCTATTTAATCAAGTACGATTGTAAGTTACTGAGGAGGAGAACTCTCGGATTTTGTCTTAAAAGAACAATTAAGCGTTTAACAAATTGGGGTCGTAATATGTTACTTTAGTAACCATTACTTTTTCTGTAAACTGTTTTGAACTGTTGAAAATAAAGAAAACGGTAAGGAGCATTTTTTGTTTATTTCAATTTGAGATACATATTACATTCGTATGTATGTATGGTCATCTATAGCGTCTGTTCAGAATAAATAATATAGGTTATGTAACCGTCAACGTATGCTATTTATAACTGAACTGTCTAGCTGTTATATAACTAGGAAGCTGTGCATAAAGACAACACTCACCATGAGGTATTTTCAATTAACAGTTAATTCTGACTCTCAGGATACACAGGAAATTAACATCACTACAAATATGCATTTACAGGAACTTGTGATAATAAAAGAAGTCATTAGATTTCTTGTTCGATAGAGCTGTAAATATTAATATCGAAATTCTTAAAGGTAGTAAAATTGAAGAATTAAGTCGCACGTTGGAGTTACAAATGTGTTGTTTTTTCCAAGAAGAATTTTTGTTTATCTTAACTTTACCGTGTGTTGGAATTGGAAATTGTGTTAGACTTTACGTAAAAAGGGGTGCACATATTTTGTTATCAGGAATAACCCAAGTGTTAATTTTGTTATTAGGCTTTTACCACGAAAACTTGTAATGAACAGAGTTTATGATATTCATTTTTTATTAGTCCATCTGTACAAAGTTCAAATGGACTTTTCCTATACTAATCCGTCCGTCGTCGTCGTCCGTCGTCGTCCGTCGTTAACTTTCACATTTCAAACTTACTCTCAAAAAACTACTGGAGCAATTTGGACAAAACTTGCTTTAAATATTCCTTACGTGGTCCCCATTCAGATTTGGTTTCAATCATGCCTAAAACTATCCAATATGGCCGTTGTGACATCTGATTGGCTGAGATATTTTCGACTTCTTGTCAAGAACTTTTGGTCAGATTTTAATGAAACTTGATGTACATATTTTTGCATGTTCCTCTTTCAGAAATGTGTTTCATGTTGCCGAATACAATCCAATATGGCCACCCTTGCTTGCGATTGTTTGAAACATTTTCGAATTCTTCTAAGAACCGTTTATTAGATATTCATGAAACTCGATTTACATGTTCCTCTTATGGTCCTCTTTCAGAATTGTGTTCTATGTTACCGAATATTATCCAATATGGCCAGCTGGGCTTCTGATTGGTTGAGACATTTTTGTCTTCTTCTCAAGAACAGATTGTCAGATGTTCACGAAACTTGATATGGCTGTTCCTTGCATGGTCCCCTTTCAGAACTGTGTTCGATGTTTCCCAATTCCTTTTAATGTGGTCACCCTGGCTTCTGATTGGCTGAGAAACTTTTGATTTCTTGTTTCAATTACTACTGATGATTTGCTGATCTCTTTTAAAAAACTTTTGACAGGTTTTCGTTGCATATAACAAAGCATAATAAGTTAAGAATCTTACTCTTGGGTTTTAAGACAGTACATTGTATATATGTACCATCATAGACTTGTATACTAACTATGGTACCATGTATTGACTTTGTAATGTTTGTAACTATTCGTTATTAAATCGTGTATCAAGATATTATGGCATTGTTAATGTATCCAGTTGGACGTTACGGCTCATTTGGCAACTTTTTTTTTGAGAATATTAATAAAGTTTTAGATCAATTTGCACCTATTATTCTTTCATTTTTCTAGTTTTACTCATTATGTTTAATTAGGGTTTAACGTAATTTCGTCACTATTTCATTGATATAGCGCAGACAAGACTTAACAGGAAAACCAAGCGATATGGCATGAGGAAAAGTCGTAACCGATACAGGGAATGAAAGCAATAGCGATAGTCAGATAACAATTATAAATAAGTTAAAGCCAAGAAAGTATAAGATAACTTTGTGTAATGTGTTTTTCTTATTACATGTATTCTTATATCTCTAATTCGTGAAATAAACTCAATAGAAATATTTTCTTTATAATGCTTTGTATAACATGTCGTCGTATTGACACACATTAATACGTCTTATATAACTGCTTATGTGTCACAACTTAAGAGTGACTTGATAAAAGTGGAAATCAAATGACAATAGGCAACATGAATGCTGAAAAAGTGATAATCACCATTTTTTCTAGCCTTCTGATTGGACAAACTAATCAGTCATTCCACTATGACGTAAAAGCTATACGAAAATATGTAATCAAAAACAAGTGCTGTGGTGAAGGCCCGTACAATTGAAATGACGATGATTCACATTCTGGCAATACCATTTTTGTTTTAAAGTATTGAATTTAGTCAGAAACAATCGCCATATTTAATCTGATACATTCATATTATTTTGTCTGGTATATTCATACGATTTAGCATTTTACATTTATGCTAGTAAAGCAGAAGAAGATGTATAATTCTTACGTTATGTCACACAAAACAAGAAGAAATAGAATCAACAAAACAAACGCTATTGACAAACAAACAATAGTTTCATCAAAAAGTCACCACATGAACTCACCAGCCAAATGAGACTGTTTTTGTTTTGGCATTAAAATATATGTAAAACAAAAAAAATGGTTGAGAGGACCCCGCCCTTGACCCGAAGCCAAGCTCATAATCAACCGTTATCAACAGACTCGAAGGGGAAAATGAATTTAAAATAGACAAACAAATCAAAGCTCTGAAAATACGATGTCTAATACTTGACTTTTCCTAATTGTGCCTAGATTATCAATCATGTTTGTCTGTTCTTGGTTAATTTTCTCTAAGGCGTCCATTCATAACGGCTGTTACGAAGCCATATCTGGATTTCGGGACGGGGGTGTCCGCACAGAGTATTGGCTCTTACCTCTTATAAATATCACATCTATTTGAGGCATGTTTCAAATTTGATTTTGTATACTATAAGACTACGAAGGCGAGAGAAAGTCCTACATGTTGCAACTTCTTAAATGATAAAGGTCACTATTGTAATAATTATTACGACATAAGTCTCAAATGCACTGCAATCCTAACAGCTAATGTAATCATTCAAACAAAAGTGATACTAGGGTGCTTTCATATTGACTTCACATATTGCATTGTATTGATATCGTTTTGTTTTTGTTAACATCTATACTATTTGTTTCGCTATCTTAAGTAAATTGTTTTAGATCGACCTGGTGAAATAGATACATGCATGTCGATATCCATCTGTAAGTGATGCCAGTGTAATTTATTGTTTCTTCAGAATGTCCAAGTATTGACAATAATGCAAATGAGCGATGACCCCCGTGAATGGTCTTTTTGAACTTTTCACAATCAGGAATTGTCCAAATAGCAATTCCCGTGTCATACAAGTTTCTTTATTTCCTATAGCTTAGACGCAGTTACAGAAGTGTTACGAAAGGTTATAGGGTTGCCCTTTTCTTCTCCAATGCTCGCTAGGGGAGTTCGATGAAAGCAGTTGACAATCAATGCCGCCAAATCGCTAGAAGCCGACTTCACAGCGTCAAAATAACTATTATCTATATCACTAAGGTCATTGGTTAACGGGGAACTCATCCTTATACCGAATTCCGAGTCTAATAGCGCGAAATAAGTGCGCTTAAAAACATATTGATATGATCAGAGGACCAGGCACCAATCACTTTCTGGCTATAGTGTCTACATATCGCCAATATCAGTGACCGAATTAGGGAACATATCACAACATAAAATATATTTACTTATAAAATATGCTCCTGCCAAGAAAACATACAAACACTAAACGGAAACACTATTAATTATAAACTATAAAGCTACGATGTAGCTCGATTGCTGTATAAACGTGTACTCGATGTATAAATGCAGCAGTATCAACTCTTTATAGACACTATTTCTACTACTTGTAGAGGAATGTCCGCAAACTTTTCCATCGTTGTTATTGGTCCGTTCTGTTTTCTGTACTTGTTAAGCAATAATTTATTGTAAAGAAGGTTTATCTTCACAATTTTTAGATTTTATTATTATTATTATTATATTAGGGTTTAACGTCACGTCCAGAATATTTCACCGATATAGCGACAGAAGACCAAAGGAGAAAAACCTTGAATTGATATGCCCATTTTCGCGGTTTTTTTTCAAAACATCAAATTAGTTGAATGAACGTCATAAGCTGTTTCGTAGTTTTTGCTGGCCTCCAATATGTATGTGGTGTATGTGTACTGTATTTATTGCAATATGACGTTGTTAGTTTTTCTGCCATCCCGTCAAATTCAGAAGTTATCGATCCTGAATTGACATAACAAGTCTCTACTACTTGAAGATAAGCTCTCTTTGTGTTAGAGTCTCTGTTCAAGTAACTACCTATTCTAATTCCTCTTTTATCTATTGCTTGTTTTTTTGGGATTCGGGATTTCGATATGTATAAGATTGTTGTTCTAATACTTTATTCTATGATTAATTAAGGATCTTCGGATTGGAACCAAGTTGCAAATTCGCATTTACAAAATTAATGTACATGTAAATTAATCTGAAGCCAAATTAAAATGTACCAATACTTAACGAGACTGTGAGTTATCATTCAAGAAGACCGTAAAAAAAGCCAATGATAAAACGTCAGACATGTTCATGCACATATACGTCAACAAAACACAATGCAATATTTCATTCACATCATGAGAAATGAGGGAAGCAGTAGAATGTGCTGAAAACACAATAAGTAACCCGAACGTGTTCGCAATAACCTTGACGTGTAGCCTTGACTACATATTGCAAATGTCTTGATTAATGATAACTCTAAGTTCTATAAGCTCACTCCTGTTAAGAATGAAAAGATTTCGCAGACACACGACCATGTGTTCAATGACACACGGATGATGTTTTCATACAAAGTCAAGAAAATGTATTGTCTTTGAAATAGTTTTTCTGATAAGACGACGACGAAAACAAACTATTGAACCTTGTATTACACCGGTCTTACAAAGAAACATTGGCAGAGTAACAACATTAACCGTTTACAAATTACTGCAGAGGAAGAAACCAAATTTACATCTCTTAGCCAACACACAACGAAAATACAAATGACAGTATAGTTTACCATTGCTTCGTGGGAACAATTCCTTTTATTAATATCTTTTTTTATGTTATAGCAGTGGTCAGGGCTGTAATGTCGGAGAGAAATAACTTAACCCGGTCACAATGTGACCTAATTGTTATATTTATGAATCTACCACTTATTAGCCTCTGTTTTCAGCTTTATGCTACTAGGTAATGTCCAATTTACCTGTTTCCAATTGTCTTCTGTAAATATGCATATATATTTTACTCGTTTCGATTTTAATGGACAATCGAAGTGGGCGGTTAGGTGTTCAGCGCCATGAAGTGTATTTATTAAATTCTTAAATGTACGTCTATACTTAAGACTTCTAGTCTCATGCGGGAAGTCCCCTGGTACAATAAAGATCCCCATGTAAAGTTCGATAGAAAAGTAGGCGGAAACGCCGTTGTATGGGCTCATTCTTCTTTCTGAGCTATCTCTATTCCTTTCGTTTCCCGTTCCTGTCGCCGCTTCTCTTCCTGTCCTATCTTTTGTTTTTCTCCTTTGGTCTGTTGTCACAATATCGGTGAAAGATTCTGGACGTGACGTTAATCCTTAATTACACAAACAAACAAACACACACACACACACACACACACACACAGTACATTGGTATAAAAAATAGTAAAATGAAAAACCAAGAGGATATTCTAGGCCGTAAGTCCATGGACATTGGCAAACAATAAGAAAACGTTGGACGCACAAAAAAATGAACCAAATATATATTTATTAACTAAAAATGGAAACATCATGAACTCCTATTAAAAAATTAGAAGCGACACCAGGTGTTCCATTTAGATATGCATGGTGCTTTGTTTAAATAAAGGAGATGTTTCTTCAAAGCTATTATTGTTACATAATGATCATATGAGGTATTGAAGGTTGATAATCCTCTGCCCCTCAAACGAATGCCGTTTTCTGATATTTTTCGTTTTAGGGGCAGAGTTTCATGCTATTAATAAGACGTCGCATGTCGACAAATCTCGATTACCGATAAATTGTAACCGCACGGTTTCTTCCATTTGCTAAGGAATACAAAACTGTCACTTCATATCACTGACCGGAACATTTATTTACTAAAATCCACCAGAAAAAAAATCACATCATCGTATTTTTCTATTGTTTTTGATTACAATAGCCGCATCAAACAATTGAACACCAGTGTGAAAAGAAAATTAATTAACGTAATAAGAATTCTTAGTATTGTTTAGTGGGACCGACAGCAACTAAATGATAGTGTGGTTCCAACTAGATGAATATTAAGTAGTAAATACGAAAAACCAGGACGGTATTCACAATCCGTAAGTCCATAGACATGGGAAAACCAAAGGAAAACATGGGACGCATAGGGAAAAGGAACATTAAATACAAAACGTAATAATTAAAAAGGAAACATCACGAACATATTTTTTAAAAACTAGAAACCAGGTGCTCGCGATTGAGTAAGCGTTTCCTGCTACACGTATGTCACATGCCGCGATGCTTCCGTAAAATTCCGGTATATGGCAACCATTTCCATAGTAAAAACGCACTCTGTTTATCATGCAAAATACATTTTCTCTTTCTAGGTTACGGACGGACCAGTGAAAGATTACATATCAAACGTAAATATCACATTTGCTTTATCTATGACGTGACAATGTATTATTTCAAATTCTAACCAAATTCATTTTTTAATTCGAGTTTCTTGGCGTTTTCCTTAGTCGGCAGTACGTCTACTCCAAATGCCATTCATCTTTATTATGTTAGTTTATACGTGACGTTTTGAAGTCACTTTGTTGTATCTGGTCTATTTTTATAATCACTATTATGGGTTTGTATAATGGAATGAAAAGTATTTTATGATTTTTTGCTGAAGATTAAACCTTAATTTTTCATTTTGTTTCTTACTATCAGATAACTGATTATTTCATCAAGATTATCAAAGACGCAGTTCCAAATACATCAGACATATTACAGATGATGACCACCCCTCGTCTGGAGCCGAATAAAGTTCTCAGAGTTCAAAACAACTTAGAACTCATAATGAAGAACTTGAACTACATAGCCGATGAAACGATGGTAAATGATGTGTATCCTGTTCATGGTTTGTTCTCCTTTGATCTTTGGTCACATTGACAGTGACACATTCTTATGGTGACATATGCTTATTTTTAAACAGTGGAAAGGGTTTTCTTTTACATGAATGACACGGAAGCATCGCGGCGGGTGACGCATGTGAAGCAGAAAACGCTTACCATATCGCGATCACTTGGTTTCTCTAAAAATTCTAGTTTTAAATCACCTGAGTCCGAAGGGGTAATGTGAGCTACAGTCGTTATAACTCGTCCGTCCTCGTCCGTCGTCCGACGTCGGCGTAAACTTGTCATATTTTAGACTTTTCTCGAAATACAATGGACCATTTGCATCCAAACTTTGTAGGAAGTAATACCAGGGGAAGGGGATTCAGGTTTGTTAAAATGGCTTAACCCCCAAGGAGTGCCACTATGGGGCTAGAAGGGGGATTGTTTTTAAAAATAAAACTTCAAAAATCTTCTTCTAATAAACTAGAAGGCCTACTGCAGGAGAGCTTAATGCTTTGGTATATAGTAACTTTAGGGCATGGAGGACCAAGTTTGTTCAAGGCGTGACCCTTGGTTCTACAATAGGTTATGCGTTTTTGGGTCAAAGATCAATACTATAGTAAATGTGTTAACTTTTCACATTTTTGACTTCTTCTCCTTAACCATTGGACCAATTTCATCCAAATTTGGTAGGATGTCATCTTTGGGAAAAGGGGTTTCAGATTTGTCAAAATGAAAGAGGCTTGGCCACCCAAGGGGCGCCACTAGGGGGTCAAAAGAAGAGGGGAAATTTAACACAACTTAAACAAAAATCTTCTTCTCATTAACTTTACGGCCTAGAGTTTAATGCTATGGTATATAGTAATTTTAGGGCATGGATAACCAAGTTTGTTCAAGGCGTGACCCTTGGGTCAAACACATAGGTTATGAGTTTTTGGGTCAAATTTCAACACTTTAGGAAATATGTTAACTATTTTCATTTTTGACTACTTGTCTAAAACTAACGGACTAATTTCACTCAAACTGTGGAAGGTATTTCAGATTTATACAAATGAAGAGGTTCTGTTCCCAGGGGGCGTAACTTCGGAGCCAAAAAGGGGGGGGGGGTGGGTATTTTACCAAATTTCAAAATCTTCTTCTAATAATGCTTAATGCTTTAGTATGTCAAAGGGGTCAAAACTCAACACTACATTTTTTTTATACGATATGTTTACTATACACATTTTAGACTTCTTTTCCAAAACTACTGGACTAATTTCATCCAAACTGCGAAGAAGGTATTCCTACTAGAAGGGGGTTCAAATTTGTTTAAATGATGGGGGTAAAAATCGGGAAATATAGAGAACAAATATTAAAACATCTTCTTATAAAAAGGAAGGCCTAGTGCTTGGTGGTTTGGTATATATTTAATTTTAGAGCTTGGAGAAATAAATTTGCCCAAGGCAGGACCCTGTGGTCAAAGTAATTAAATGCCAAATATTTACTTTAAGAGATCACAGACGTAAATCATTTTACATAGACGACCATGTTAGCATTTTGCACTATACCAATCACATCCTCGC
>JAUMGZ010184506.1:0-13719 GCA_032359645.1 Pododesmus macrochisma
TACTGTGTGGCCTACCACTACTTTTAGTAAGTATCATATACTACTGTGTGGCCTACCACTACTTTTAGTAAGTATCATATACTACTGTGTGGCCTACCACTACTTTTAGTAAGTATCTTATACTACTGTGTGGCCTACCACTACTTTTAGTAAGTATAATATACTACTGTGTGGCCTACCACTACTTTTAGTAAGTATCATATATTACTGTGTGGCCTACCACTGCTTTTAGTAAGTATCATTTACCATTGTGTGGCCTACCACTACTTTTAGTAAGTATCTTCTAATAATTTGTCAATTACATTATCAAGCTAATAACAGTCTTTGGCACCCATTACATCTTATTTAATTCAAAGACAACTGTATTAGTTAATTGCTTCTTGAATAAAACTTCATAACTAAGATAGTTCTATATTGATGTTCAGAACAGTAATTTGAAAATTGTTGACATTGTAATTTGTTGTAAATACATCAGTACAAGTATACATAGTATACATAGTTAATCTAAGAGTGTTATAGTTTTTAATGGTAACATTTCTATATAATAGAAGAAAGTATTTATTTGATGTTTTGTCTTCCACAGCACTGATACCTTTCTAGATAGTTATGACTATGACCAAACTATTAGAATTGATGTTTTATCTTCCTTTCTAGATAACTATGACTATGACCAACTATTAGAATTGATGTTTTATCTTTCACAGCACCGATACCTTTCTAGATAATTATGACTATGACCAAGCTGTCAGAAAAAGAACAATGTACACCCCTTCGCCTCGAGAGAAAAGTGAAAAAAGACAAAGGATATACGAGGAGAGGCAAAGAGTGATGCAGGAAATGGAAGACGAACAGTAAAGTGTTGAACATTCATGGACTAATGTTCAGTGTTATCCATTAACAGCAGCAGGGAAGGAGAGAGAGAGAGAGAGAGAGAGAGAGAGAGAGAGGGGGGGGAACCATTGCGTAGAAGTAACTGAAGAATGACTTTTAAACAAGTTTGATGTGAACATTAAATACATCTTATATCACAACTGTTTATCTTGGTACTATTGATGATTTGATATTTACTTATCTTCAAACATAATGTAAAAGTCTGAGATTAGTTTAATATATGTAAGCGATCTCAAAGCTATTAATTCAACCTTCAGTTTATTCAACCAACATACTGAATGTAGAAATCCCATTAGGAGCCCTTAAAAATGTGACTTGTAAAGAATGCTGTCATTGTATTTATAATAAAACTAAGTGTTGTTTCATCACATACATTTTTAATATGTAACACCGTACATAGCATTTTAAAGCGCTTCAATTATCTTATTGTCCTTTTGTGTAGAAGCTACTTAGATTGGCTGAACAGGAATACCATAATGTCTGTTCCTTCACAGCTGTGTGCACAAAATAAAGTAATTAATGAAAAGTTATAGCCTAAAAATTGGATTTAATTTGACTTACGTAATAATAAGAATCTTGAATTTAGAGTGTACATACTAATCTAATCTAATCTGATAGAAATAAGCATTACACAACATCATTTACTATTTAATACTATGCTTGAACACCTGCTAAAGTTAAGAAATCTTCTAATACACTCATTAATATAAGATTTCACACTACGTTTCGATGATATGACCGTCTTTGTCAAGTGTTTCGATGTTTATGTCCGTCACTAAGGAAGCTGCATTATGACGAAAGTCTTAAAGACTATTTGTTTATGATATTTTAATAAACTCATCAAATATCTTACAAACTTACCACGTAGACACAAAGAACCAATGGGCCAATTGTAAATATTCTTGTAATGAATTTTTAAATATCAGTATAATAAGCATGTGATGTGGTCTGAAAAAGCTAGATTTTTGCCCACAATATTTTCATTGGCGAAGAAAAGTTCACCTAGCAGTGACCTTGATAGCAGCACTTTAAGATGCTTAGATGTAGTAAACAAAGCCATGTAACAGCTGATTTTAATCAGTTTCTTTTTATGTTGCAATACGAATAATCAATATCTTTTTGGTACACAGTAGTCATAAATGTAAGTTGATGATGTCCTCATGAAAAACCATATATAGTTATACTCTCCAAATGCTTAGCGACACCCTAAAATGATCTGGGTAGACTTATCATCCGTACTTTATTTGTTAAGTGTCCCTTTTTGTTAATACTTACCGGGTAATATCATGCCATGTGATGAATCCTTGTAATTAATTCAAGTTATCCCTTTGACAAAAAGACACGAGACTATCTTAATAACTCACGTCACTGCCAGAAATTGAATTTCTCTTGTAAATTATTTTATGCTCTGAACTGTAGTCGCACCAATAGAACAGACCTTTTGATAACAAGGTGTGAAATAAATGCAACACTGTAACTTCCTCATTTTACATGTAATATGTGTGTTTTATTGTAATCTTGTGTATTTTTTCAATGGTTGGTCACTGTTGTAATAACAGTTGAACATATTATATGTGTTTATATCTAACAAATTTATAAGATAGTGATTGGATTAGAAACATGTTGACAGTGTATTTTCAATAATTGCATGTGCTTTGGTCTGTTCTAGTTATCGCCCCTGTTGCCAGTCTACTGTAAACAATACAATCTCCCCTCTTTCTTAAATTTGTTGAAGTTACACAATGAAAACTGATTTTATAATCGTTATTTTCATAATAAAAACAGTAGTCAGTAATATATATTCGTTACATGGTGTGTTAGTGTTGGTCAGTAAAATGAATACATACTAGCCAACTTTTTGAAATTTTCAAGGGGTTAAAAAGCGTAGCAAAATCTTAAAATGTATTTAATAGCTATAAACAACCCCTTATATGACAAAATAGCAGTGTAAACTGCCTCATTTAAGAAGTTCTGTGCAATACACTTAGTTGAAGCAAGCTAATAAGCAAGGTTTAGGAATTATACTGATGTCAAAAGGGAAAATGGTGTGTGAAAAGTAGGGAGACTCCCTCCTAAATAGGGATTGTTGGCAACTATGGAATATCCGACTCGAGCTGCACTCTCGTCCGATATGAGTTTACTGACCATGTATATACCATATTACGTCACTAACACACCGTGTACCTAATGTATTACATTTGAGTAATACTAAATCAAGTATAAATGAGAAAATAGATGGTAAATTTTGTGTCATATTTTTGTAAGTATGTTGACAAGAGTGAATTCATTAATAGATCAATTGAGAAAGAACAAAATTTAATATGGATGTATTATGCTTTTTAAGGATGTTATAAAATTTGTTGTGTGAAGATTTTTACAATTTAACATAGATTTGTTAAGTTTATGAAATAAAAAGTGATAAAATATAAAAAGAAAAATACATATTATTGTTATCGGTGTTGAATTCAGTAGCATATTTGTTTGCAAAGGGCTTGACATCACACACCAATGGCTTCTAGATTTATTACAAATTGTACATTCCTTTGATAAAGTGCAGTGAAATGTAGAAACGTGATCTTTTCACTGTAAAATATTGACCTCATCAACTTTTCACATTCTCTACTTTTCTAAAACAAATGACTGGTTTCAATCAAACTTGGTAGGAAGAATCAGGGGATTCATATTTGTCCAAATTATGGAGCTCTACCTCAAACGGGAACCACTAGGTGGCCAATTGTAACAAATTTTCTTCCGATAAACTAGAAGGCCAAGAGTTTTGTGCTTGCAAACTTAGTTGCCTTGGAGTATTTAGAGTCAAGTCTGCTCATGGTGTTACCCTTGGTTCCGAATGAGGTTGTGTACATTTGGTTCAAAGTTCAATATATAGCACAAATGTCAACTTCTACAAAATAAACGTACCAAGTCAAGCCAAATTTTATAGGAAGCTTTTCTGAGAGAAGGAGATTCAGAGTTCTTCCAATAATAGGGCTAGGCCTCTGAAGGGCATTACCAGATATCCTGAATATTGAAAATTAGACAAAATTAAACAAGAGGCCCAAGGGGCCTCAACGTCCATCTGGATTGGCATTTGAATACTTTTGATCCTAGGGTCACGCCTTGAAAAAGCTAGTTCTCCATGCCCTCAAGCTACTATGTACCAAAGCATTAAGCTCTAGGCCTTCTAGATTTTTGATATTTTGTCAAATTTCCCCATTTGGCCCCCCAAAAAGGCACCCTCTGGAGGCCGAACCCCTTCATTTGAACAAATATGAACTCCCTTCCCCCTATGGATGCATTCTACCAAGTTTGGTTGAAATTGGTCCAGTTGTTTTGGACAAGAAGTAAAAAATGTGAAAAGTTAACATATTTGCCATAGTGTTAAACTTTGACCCCAAAACGTGTAACCTTTTTTTGACCCAAGGGTTACCAATTGAACAAACTTGGTTTTCCATGCTTTAAGGTTACTACATACCAACACATTAAGCTTTAGGCCATCTAGTTTACTAGAAAAAGATTTTTGAAGTATTGTCGAGTTGTCCCCCTTTTGGCCCCTCTAGTGGCGCTCCCTGGGGGCCGAGTCCCATTATTTGAACAAATATGAACTCCCTTCCTCTAGGGATACCTTCTACCAAGTTTGGATGAAAATGGTCCTGTAGTTTTGGACAAGAAGTTAAAAATGTGAATAGTTAATATATTTGACCCCATAACATGTTACCCATATTTGACCCCAGGGTCACACCTTGAACAAACTTGGTTCTTCATGCCTTAAGGTTACTACATAACAAAACATTAAGCTCTAGGCTTCTAGTTTATTAGAAGAAGATTTTTGAAGTTTTGTCGAATGTTCCCTCTTTTGGCGCCCCCTGGGGGCCGAGCCCCTTCATTTGAACAAATCTGAATCCTGTCCCCCTAGGGATACTTCCTACCAAGTTTGGATGAAATTTGTCCAGTGGTTTAGGATAAGAAGTCAAAAATGTTTAAAGTTAACGACAACGAACAACAGACGACGAACAGGATTTGTATGAGAAAAGTCAACTTTTGACCTTTGGTCCAGATGGACTAAAAATACCATTATAAAGTATTCAAATTCATTTGATAGAACTAATGAGTTATATACACTGAATTAAACTATGAAGTCAAGTTACAAATTCATACTCTTATTTCACATATATTTTATATAGGAGAGAGAAATTTTATCATATCTGTCACTTTTGAATCATCTCGTGATCACTATAACTTTATTTCTATCCAAAAATATTTGTTACAAATGTTTGTTTAATTATTATCCAAGGTCAAAGGTGGACTTTTATCATACAAGTCCCGTCCGTCGTCAACTTTTAACATTTTCAACTTCTTTCCTAAACCACTTGACCAATTTCATCCAAACTTGGTCTTGGTAGGAAGTATCCCTAGGGGGAGGGAATTCAGATTTTTTGTTATGTAGTAACTTTAAGGCATGAAGAACCAAGTTTGTTCAAGGCCTGACCCTGGGGTAAAAAATAGGTTACACATTTTGGGGTCAAAGTTCAATACTATAGCAAATATGTCAACTATTCACATTTTTGACTTCTTCATCTAAACTTGGTAAAAGGCATCCATGAATGGAGGTTATATTAGTTCGAATAATGGGGGGCTAAAAGGGGGACAATTCGACAAAACCTCAAAAATCTTCTTTTGAAAACGTTTTGGGGTCAAAGTTCAACACTATGGCAAATATGTTAACTTTTCACATTTTTTACATTTTACTTCTAGTCTAAAACAACTGGACCAATTTCACCAAAATTTGGCAGAATGCAATTACAGGTAATTCGGAATGTAAAATAATGTGTTGGATGCTATAACAATATGTTTACATGACTACATGTTTGTCTTCAATGCACCTGTGCATTCTTTGGGTCAGCCGGAGTTGTATGAATATGGGCAGCTTTGAATTGATTCAAGATACAGATAAAAAGTGCAGAAATGCGTGAAAGAAACATAGATACGGATATTCAAATGTTGTCATGAATTATGTAACAACCACACAGTGTGATTTTTGAAATGAAACCTTAGATCCTATGTCTTTATAGGAAAAGAGCTTAATTCTTGCCCATGTAGTAACCCTTAGGCATGGAAAACCATGTTTGTTCAAGGTGTGAGTCTTAGGTAAAAAAAAAAAAAAGATGACATGTTGCTGAGAAATCCCATATGTTAACTTTCCACAGTTCAACTTTTCTAAAAACGCTGAATCCATTTTAACATAACTTGGTAGGAAACATACTTGAGGTAAGGTGTTCTGGTAGTGCAGTACATTGAAGTTGAAAGGCTCGCTTATGGTTCAATATGCAGTGTCATAATTGGAATGGAAGAGGATCGTCAATTAAAACTTGAGGTTTTTCTTTAAAAACCAATCTTTGTGATACTATACTTACCCATATATATATAGCGTATATTCCTAATAGCGCCCATACATTTGAATACACAAATAAAGAATAAAATCACCTCTGAGACCAACCCTTACGTCCGTAAACGCACCTGCGCCGGAAGTCAAGCCGTCCTATAATACCCTAAAGTATCATATCCTTTTTATGGCGCCAAGCTGAGTACACGAGCAATTACGGGTTACCTCTGTGCATTGTGGATTTTCCCCACAGAAAGTACCCACTTGCGCTACCATCCATGTCAAGAAGGATTTCAACATTAGTTGTAATAACTCTTGCGAATTTCGATCATAAAAATAAATAAAGTTTAAACTTCTTTTTAAATGTTGGTGATTCAAATTTGTTCAGACAATAGTGCAAAACTGTCAGGTGACACTTAGGGCCAAAATTAGGGAAATTAGACAAAACTTCAACAGATGTTGTTGGTTAATTGTAATTTATGTGTTGTATTGTTTATCTTTATTCCTCCTAACTTGCTTTTCATGAGCTAAAGAATATATTTCTAATTGTAATGATGTATATGAGCATGGTAATTTATTATTTAAAATATAAATGGAATAAACAAGAAAAGACAATAGGTACCTATAATTAATAGTTTTACTACTGACAACTGACTTATCATACATAAGCATAGGTTACTGAATAGCCAGTCAAGAAGTTTCACTTAAACAATATTTACTGAATAATTAAGAACTACATATATATTAGTATCCTTACTGATCTATGAACACACAGTAAAGACTCATGCTTCTTGACCATATACCTTTTAACATTAATAGCTACCATTCACAGATCATCCAGCCAATCTTTGACATCAAAAAATAGTTTTTCAGGGTCAGCCACAAGGTCACTTTTCTGACTGTCCGAATCAGTCACCATAAGTCCAGTTACAGGATCCAGTACAAGATTGTCGGAGGCTGGGGAAGGGGTTGGGGGTGAGGAAATTCGAGACATCATTTGGACTGGCTGAGGTCTTTGGGTCACAGTCATAGAAGCAGGCTGTTGCCTTTGTGTTGGTAACATGGTAATTGAGAGTGGTCTTTCACCAGTCATTGATGGATATTTGGCACTACCTCCTGACTTTTGTGATGGTCTTCTCTTCTTTCTCTTAGATGGAACATAATCAGGGTCATCATCACTGCTTGGTTCTTCAGATGCTGGTTCATACGAGGCATCCTGGTCGGTGTTAGACTTCGCTGGTTTATACATATTCTCACTTTGAAGAACAGCTTTGAGTTGTGGCATTTTTGATTGCAATGTTTTTGCCCTTGACAACTCAGATATAGAAACTGGATATGTGTGTGGGGAAGGAACTGTTTTTGTTGGAATTGCTTGCACAGATTGTTGCATTGGCCTTGAGGATACAAATTGTTTTGGTTGGTTCACTGGCTTTTTTGTAACCACCTTTGTCACCTGTGATACATTTGCAGGTATAGTTGACTTTGATACTGTAGGGCTTCCTTTAGTCATAGAATCCACTTCATCTTCAGAAGATGACAATATTTCAATCACATCTGACGAGATCACCTTGGGTGTTGGTGGTTTACTGGCCATAACCTTGATTATTTTCTTAGCTGTCGTCTGCTGGGCAGGTTTAGACACTGACAAAGAAACTTTTTGGGTAGGTGTTATATTAGATGGTATCTGCTGTGCACTTTTATATATTGTCATGGTAACCTTAGAGCCGGGTGCTGTCTTAGATGCTGTTTGCTGTGCAGGCGTCATCTTAGATGGCATCTGCTGTACAGGCTTTTGCTGTGCCATTGTTGTTTTGGAGGTTGGTGTCATCTTAGATGGCATCTGATGTACAGGCATCTGCTGTACAGGCTTTTGCTGTGCCATAGTTACTTTAGGCGTTGGTTTTGACACTGTCACTGATGGCTTAGTTACCACTGCTGTCCCTACTTTTTGCACAGGTCGTGATAACATTCCAGGCTTTGACATTGTCACTGCTACAGTTGGGGGTTTTGATGTCATTCCGCCCCCAGTGACAGGACTGTCATCTAAAATAATAATTGCATCATTGTCAGCTACAGAGGTAGGATCGTTCATCTGACTGGGTGTTTTAGACTTTTCCAAAGCTCTCTTCATTGGTCCTGTCATTGGTGGTGATACATTGATCGAAAGGGTACTGCTGTTATCTGTTGGAGATGTTTTATTAGGGGAATGTTGAGGATTCTGCTGTTTACGTGGGTGAACTGTACTAGGGGTTTTAACTGTTGCTGTTTTTTCAGGTATTGAAGCAGGGATTCCTGTCCCATGTTGGCCTGTCGTGGGGACAGAACCAACTGGTTTATTTGTAATATGGCCTGAACTAGATGTGCTTGGTGTCTTGGGTGAAGCTGTTATCTTTGCTAGGGTCGATAAACCAGATGTCTTATCCGGTGAGAAAACTGAAGAATCTGATTGACTTCCAGACTGAAATATAGAACAAACAATTACTGAACATCAATGAAAACTGAGACTCTAGTTACAAGTACATTTAGCATCTCTTGATAAAGCGACAAAATGTAAAGTTTTTCTCTGCAAAAGTAGTTTCCTGATGCACAAAGAGGTTGTTAAGGGTTAGAACATGTACATGTTATTTTTTTACTTGTTCACTGCCTATAAATACTTACTGGGTGATGTGATCTGGCCTTGTTCTGTACCTCATGCTGACAAAACTTGATAGCTTGTTCCAGAACATCTCCATCTTCCACGACCTGAAAATAAATAATAACAAATTGTAATGTATTTGACCTTTTGAATACAGTTGGGTCACAAATGAATTTAACATGGAACTCTTCAGGGACTTCTGGAAATGCAAGTAAGTCATGTTCAACATCTTTGATATATATTACTAGTAATGTGCACTTTTAAATCACTGTCACTGGCCATCTTGGAAAAGTTAGATAAACAAGAGGCCAATAGGGGCTTAAAGTCCATATGGTTGAAATCTGCTCATTAGTTTCAGAGATGTCGTTTAAAGGCATACTGTCAAATTTACCCTTTCTGGCCCCACCCACCTGTCTCCTGGGGTCGGAGACTTAATATGTACAATCTTGAATCCCTTTCCCATTGGGATGCTTCCTGCTAAATTTGGTTGAAATCTGCCCAGTAGTTTTAGGAGATGTCGTTTAAAGGCAATCTGTCAAATTTACCCCTTTTGGCCCCCGCCCACCTGTCCCCTGGGGGTCAGGGACTTCATTTATATAGTCTTGGATCCCCTTTCCTTAAGAATGCTTCCTACCAATCTTGAATCTCCTTTCCCTAAGGATGCCTCTTGCCAAATTTGGTTGAAATCTGCCTAAATAGTCTTGGAGGAGATGTCATTTAAAGCATACTGTCAAATATACCTTTTTGGCCCTGCCCACCTGTCCCCTGAGGGGTCAGAGACTTTATTTGTACAATCTTAAATCTCCTTCCCCTAAGGATGCTTTCAGCCAAAAAATTGGTTTAAATCTGCCTAATAGTCTTGGAGGAGATGTCTTTTAAAGCATACTGTCAAATATACCTTTTTGGCCCTGCCAACCTGTCCCCTGAGGGGTCAGAGACTTTATTTGTACAATCTTGAATCCTCTTCCCCTAAGGATGCTTCCTACCAAATTTGATTGAAATCTGCCCAGTAGTTTCAGAGGGATTAATGTCCCCTGGGGGGTCAGAGACTTTATTTGTACACTCTTGAATCCCCTTCCCCTAAGGACGCTTCCTACCAAATTTGGTTGAAGTTGAAATCTGCCCAGTAGTTTTAGAGGAGATGTCGCTTAAAGCAAAATTAATGAAGGACGATGGACAGGATTTGTATGAGAAAAGTCCACCTTGGACTAAAAACTTGATTCAACCAATAAAGTTTTAGGAAACCATAAAAACAAAAGTTCCAATTCAACAATGATACTTATTTTTCAGACTGATTGAAAAACAGAAAATCCTTGGTCTCCCATATTGATCATACTTGGAGTTTATACTTCCAGCTGGTTAAGAGAGACCCCTTCTTGTGTAAAAACAGCCAGCAAAATATGGAAACAAATGGGGTCAAATAACCATGAGCAAATCAGTGTCCAATAGTAACTGGTCAGAATATAGGGGAACTGAATAAATGGAGAACAAAGAAACGGGGTTGCACTGTACAGGTTTACTTACTTTAGACCCCTTGATAGCCCTAAATGTCTCCTCGAGCATGTCGTTGGCAGCTATAGTCTGACTGATGTGCATCTTGTATTGGATGTAGTTCCACACTTTGTAAACTTCCATCAAACACTTCACACCCCATGCTGTATCCTTGCTGACCTTAAGTTCGGGAATCCTTCCATTGATAGCATCCAGACAATACTGATGAGCTAACTTGGCAAAGACGAGTCGCTCTGCATCTCTTAGGTATTTCCTGTTTGTAGATGTATGTAAATTTATTGTGCTATATCGTCCATATTTCATCACTAAAATTTCTTAAGTTAAATACAAATTTTACCATTATTCCTTTTGTCTTAACCGATAGTTTTCGTATTAAAGTTACAAGGTATGTTCAATTCAAACATATATTAACTGAATCCAGTGTCTGATGGCAAGTTGTGGTCCAAGATAGAAAACCCAACCACAAACCAACTTAGACTGATGTATAGAAGACGAAAGAACCAGAAAGTTCCACAGCAGTGTTTGTTTTATTGTTTCTTTCAACACATGTCTAGGTCATATGGAGACAGTGTCTGCTTGTGAAAGTACACACTGTTGGCAACTTTATAGTCATGTCTCATTGAAACATCATGCTACAGTCACATTGATGTGATACTTTTATTTTTATAAAACTTGGTTTGACATAAATATCCTTCAAAAGTTCTTAATGATGATTTTTTCAGATACATACACACATAACATTGTATTCATGCTGCAACCTAGATACACCATGATACAAACATGTGTAACTTTAATTTAAACACATACAACCCAGATACACCACAAAACAAAGTAGTGTAAGTACATGTGTAACTTTAATTTAAACACATACAACCCAGATACACCATAATACAAAGAAGCTATACAGTACCGGTACATGTGTAACTTTAATTTTAACACATACAACCCAGATACACAATAATACAAAGTAGCTATACAGTACCGGTACATGTGTAACTTTAATTTAAACACATACAACCCAGATACACCATAATACAAAGTACCTATACAGTCAGTATGTGTGTACTTACTTGCCAGAGTCTGGATTCTTATTGAGCTGTATGTGAACATGGTGAAGTCGACCGACCTCTTTCTGTTTTTTCAGGACCTCGAGGAGAAGTTTAACTGATCGATGAAGGTGAGATGCAAAACTGCCTGATCTGTCTATCTCATCAATAGGAACTCTCCATATTCCCTACACAAGGATTGTTATATTATGTACATTTCAAATGAAAATAATTCTACTTTTCAGGATAAATTGAAGGAATTATTATGTTATAACATTATTATGTAGTTGGAAATTATTTATAACATTACATGTACTAATAAAGTCCATAATTATGTTGAAAAATATGGATGGCTTTAATGTGTTGACATTGTTGTTTTATACTTTTCTTTTCATGTTGTAATTTACAGTAAAATATCTTATTCAAATTTAGGCTTTTAAGACCTCATATCACTTGATTTGTAAATTAGGTAATCACCTGGAAAAAGTTGCTTTGTTTTCTATCACCAAAGAGTCCCTGAGCAGGCATATGGGTAGGTAACTGTCCCAACTTTTGTACATCTGGGTTGCCAAGCAAGAGTTCATGGGCATATTGCAGATTCTGAAATCAAAACAACAAGATAGCATAGTTTTGTTTAAGGTCATGTTCTTGTCTCTCCATTTTCTTAAACACTGAACACCTGACAAAATATGGATCTATACAAGCTAACTTTCTGTATTGCCAGTAAATTTCAAGACAAGTCAAAATGTTTGTGAAATCTATGCCCCAGCAAATTAACGGTATCAGTCGAATTTAAATTCTTTAATCAATCAGTTTAATTGTGCAAGGAAGAATAATTTGATTAAGTTTGATATATTCTATCCAGATCTTAAACCCAAGTCCTCTGTGACATTGACCTTTGGACATTTAGTCTCTCTGTAACACTCTTATGTAATGAATGACAAACAACTATTATATAACATCTCGTATTATTCATGTTGGAAAATCTTTAACCTTGATACATCTTTATAAGTATGATATTATGACCTTGAACATTATCAGCATGCATGTACACGTTGGTTAGTCTTCCTATACATTGAATTGAAGAACATATAGTACTCACCTTGTGATAAGGAGAATGTGTGTACACATAGGCAAGTCTATACACTGACTTGAAGTGTGTTGGAAATCGTGACAGACAGAGATGTAAAGCAGCCATACATCGCTCTATCAGATCCTTGTGTTGCTTCTTACTACCTATCTTGTCCTCTGTCTTTTCTGAGGGCTTTGTTTTAGATTCTGTGCTTTTTGTAGTCTTCCTTTCTAATTTGTTGGTTGTAACAGCCTCTATTCCTTCTGTATCTTTTGATGCAGTGTCAGATGAATCTTTGCTTGTGTGTTTGCCGATACCAGTATCCGTAGATTTTACTTTATCATCACTGTTCTTCTTCTCCGTTTTATCTGTGTCTGACTGAACTGCACTTGACTGTTCAGATGTGGTGTCTTTCCCCTGAGTCCTTCTTGGATGACCATATGGCCATGTATCTTCATTATGTTGTATCACCTCCTTTCCAAAAATGTCAACCACTTTACCTTGTTTAGGTGCTATGTTCTCTGCTGTTCCAGTGTCTTCTCCTTGTTTTCTGCTTAGTTTTTCTTCCTTTGTGTTTGTTTCTTCTCTTTCCATTGTGCTTGTTTCTTGTCTTTCCTTTGTGCTTGATTCTCCTTCCTTCGTGCTTGTTTCTTGTCTTTCCTTTGTGCTTGATTCTCCTTCCTTTGTGTTTGTTTCTTCTCCTTCCATTGTGCTTGTTTCTTGTCTTTCCTTTGTGCTTGATTCTCCTTCCTTTGTGCTTGTTTTTTCTCCTTCCTTTGTGCTTGTTTTTTCTCCTTCCATTGTGCTTGATTCTCCTTCCTTTGTGCGTGTTACTTCTCCTTCCTTTGTGCTTGTTACTTCTCCTTCCTTTATGCTTGTTTTTTCTCCTTCCTTTGTGCTTGTTTTTTCTCCTTCCATTGTGCTTGATTCTCCTTCCTTTGTGCGTGTTACTTCTCCTTCCTTTGTGCTTGTTACTTCTCCTTCCTTTATGCTTGTTTTTTCTCCTTCCTTTGTGCTTGTTTTTTCTCCTTCCATTGTGCTTGATTCTCCTTCCTTTGTGCGTGTTACTTCTCCTTCCTTTGTGCTTGTTACTTCTCCTTCCTTTATGCTTGTTTTTTCTCCTTCCTTTGTGCTTGTTTTTTCTCCTTCCATTGTGCTTGATTCTCCTTCCTTTGTGCGTGTT
>JAUMGZ010184517.1:0-13719 GCA_032359645.1 Pododesmus macrochisma
AATATATTTATGTCACAAGATTTAATTAATATATTTATGTCACAAGATTTACTTAATATATTTATATCACAAGATTTAATTAATATATATTTATGTCACAAGATTTACTTAATATATTTATATCACAAGTTTTACTTTATATATTCATATCACAAGTTTTTCTTAATATATTCATATCACAAGATTAACTTAATATATTTATATCACGAGATTTATTTAATATATTTATATCACAAGATTTTTCATTTACACATAATAAATTATATGGACTTGTGTTTCATGTGGCTTAAATATCTAACGTTAAAGAAAGATTCGTGTAGTTTATTGTATAACATAAAGCATTAATCTTTATTTTAAATTATCTTGAACTTCAGAAAATGGTTCATCTAAATATTGTATATTGGTCTGTATATTCGGTTCTATAAACCCGTAATTACTTCTTGGTTCTTTCACTCTCAACAATAGTAAAGTCAAATAATAACTCTAAGCATTCCCATGTTGAAGCACGCTTTAAATATAACGCACTACACGTACATGATTGTGTGACACCTGGGACACTGATTGATGTAAAAACAATTGCTTTATGAAAAGGACAAAAACAAGAGAGTTTAAAGGAGTCAGATTTAGTAGACCATTTCAGATTTCTTTAAATACAAACTGTTTAACACGAAAGCATACCTATGAACACCACAGAAAAAACAAACTCATAAAAAACGCCAGACACGAAGGACACATTTTCGATACTATGCACAGGCTTGTATTATTAAAATAGTTTACCTGCTTCCCCTAAGTTTTCACCTCATAACTGGGGAGGAGTCCAGACCAACTAAATTGAGAAGCCGGTTTACAGATACATTGTAGCTGCGGAAACCGTAGCTCGTATTTTTCTTTACATTTGGACAGTTGGCAACCGTACAGCGAGGGGAGGGGGATCCCCTAGACATTTTGAAATCGCCTTGTTTTCTATGACAAAATTCGAGACAAAAGGTCAAATACATGTGAGAGCCAGATATAGAACACACGTTTTGTCCCTATCGGTTTTCACCAGGCTACAACCCTGGTTATATTCAACTTATAGGGACTAGCTGTCCAAAATTTAAGGCCGGAATGAGGTACGGTTCCCAATGCTAGTGTACAGATAATGTGTCATGTGCATTTGTTTTTTCTTGTATTTAATTATTCAGTGCGATTTTAATTGTATTTATGTTGTATTTGTCGTTCAGAAACACCCGTATAATGATCACCATGACAACGTGTTACTATAGCTACGAGATGATGCTCATTGTTACTTTCTGTGTCCTGTCTGTAGCTGATGCTGGCTACGTCATTTCCGCTGGTGGAATTACACGTTATGGTAAGATACATGTATATGATAAGTATCGATTGTACATTACTGTTATAGTGCATTTAAAAATGCTGTAAAATTAAATTGATTTTAACATGAGTATGTTGATCTTACTGACAGATTGGGTTTTTAAAAAATACATTGTTACCGAAACGGGCCATCAATAAATATCAATTCTATAAAAATGCAAAGTGTTTTCTTCTAAACAATGATAGAATTATTTTTTTAGCCTTATTCTTTTTCATTCTAATTTATTAATAAAGGCAATTGTAACAGAAGTGAGTCTCACTACAGGCACATTACCGCGCATGAATTTATCATTTTCGTCAAATCATCTATTACCATGGCAACAGTTGATTTTGTCGTCCTTTTTACTTTCATCGAGGTATTGCAAAGAAAAGCCAATGAAAAGTACGAACAAAGAACACAATTAAATCATTTGAATATAATGTCAATAATTTTGTCGCTATGAACCTTTTTAAAACTGAATACTCCATCTATGTGCACGTCTTCTGTTATACAACAGGCGTTATGTAATTGTCGTCTGTTAATTTGTTTATTATTTTGTTTTACAGACATAACTTGCTGGACATGTCCCGATAAAGAATCCAACGACGAGTGTAACAACTGGGCACCAGATCTACGCTGTTTATCAAGTAAGTCACGCAATACGATAATATATCAATTTCCAAGGTATCTCAGTGGTAAGACGTTCGCTTCGATAGCGGGAGGCGCGAATTTGACCCCCGGCCGTGTCACCCCTAAGGCGTTAAGATTTAGTATCTGGGTAGGAAACGGACTGGTTGGCTCATTTTCAGAATAATGTGACCAAGTGAAGTATCATATCAATGTATCTGCGCCGTGGTATTTCAGTAAAACAACACTATAAAATCGCCATTTGTGAGCACTATCAAAAGCAGACGCCGTCTCGATATGTCATAGAGATTAACTGAAGGGACGTTAAACCCCAATAAAACTACGTTTATTGGACGCTACATTTTGAACATAAACGAAGTGTCTTTTCGCTACGGGACACTTCTATAGTATCTCTTGACTCTCATAATTTCGTATTAAGTTCACACACAAATTATTCAAGGAAACGTAAATGTTGAAAATTTCAATTTATGAAATAGATAGTTATGTTCTTAAATTCTAGAATGGCGACACCTGAAGATTTTTTGTGGGGAAAAACTGAGAGAAAAATCTCGAATCTTCATTTTCTTAATTAATATCTTCACCCATTTTGCCGATGCTGCATCAATAACACATTCAAATGCAATTTCTTGGGTACTATGGATTTCATTGGTTATGTAAAATAACCGACCGAATAATCACGATATAGATCTACCTGTCAGAAATTGAATGACGCCCAATGTCGTCAAAAAATGCATTTGTGGCAATATTACCACGATATTTAACTCGTCCGAAAACATACGCAGCTTTCTTCCTCATCCCCTGAAAAGGAGTTGTCTCCCGTTAGTTTTCCTGTACATTGACTACTGTGTATGGTGATCCGTAACGGGTATGACTGTCGGCAAAACTCGGTAGATTCTGTACCTCACATCATACCTCGGCTGTATTAGGTAAAGTGATGCACGTACACCTCACAATTTTCCGCCAGAAAAAGACCCTCTCACTACGTAAACAGAAACTAGTGCAATATTTACACAATCAGACAATAATTCAAAGCATTTCAGTGTATGCATCATATAAAAAGCTACGTTATTATTACACCCAGACTTTTCTGAGCGCAAACATTTTGAAAGGGTAACTGCTTCCCAATAACGTATCAGGGAAGGTGACCAGTCTACAAAGACAATGACCGCTTACTTAATACAGCCGAGGTTATATGTAGTAATGAAGTGTACGGAATCGACCGCGGTGCAACGAGTGCGGGTATGATAATGCAGTAGAAGTGTTAAGATTATAGCCTCGTTCTTGGTAAAGGGATTTGTCTACAACTTGTGTTTCTGTCTACGTAATACGAGAATACAGGGGAAAAGCGGAACACGCGGAAGAGCTTGTTAGTGGGTGAAGGTGTTAGGGTAAAACCGTGGCTATGATATTTTGAATCTGAAGTGAGGAGACATCTCATTTGTTAATATAAGTGGTAAGAAATGAAATTAATTTTGTAGAGTTGCATATGAGACAAATATCAGCTTGATTTTTAATACAAGTTGATTTGAAACTGCCTTTTTGTTGCAGGCGTGTAGCAAAAAAGTCCGGGCTTGCACATCATTTTGACCACAAAAAAGAAAACTCTTACAACAACCGCCCCAAAATGCACATGCTTTTAGATTTTTCTTTTCCGTGGAATAATGTTACCGAACTCCATAACAGAATTTGCTTAATTGAGTACCAATCCCTACGTTCCCCAAAATAAGCAAAGTATTTGTAAAATAATAAGGGAAAATGATATTTTCTTGCTTTAAAAGGGCCATTAAAACAAAATTAGAAAACAAAATTCTCCTGTGGGAGACCCAGAACCCCACCGATGGGAAGGGGGAACCCCCCATACACTACCCCTCCCTCGCGCTGCGTGCTTCGGGGTGCTGCCTCGGCATCACATTTGATCATTGGGCTTACACATTGAAAACCCGTTTGTTACGCCCCTGTGTTGTTGAAATGTCTCACGTTTAACATCAGGGTTTAACATCAGTGTATTTGATCACGCCTGATCGAAGCCATTTTTCGGACACATGAGATAGCTAGATGAACGGGGTCATCCCAGATAACGTCGAAAATAAGGCGCCTTTCAATTCAAAATTTAATATATTTGTGCATGCGTTAAATCCTATTTTAAATATTCAGTCTTTTCAGGGCATCTTGTCAATATTGTATTCCCAGTCTAAGTGAGATAACTGTCCTGGGTCAATAAGTGTGGTCGATTGGTGATTGTGTCACTAAAAGTGGTCATTGTTGCATGGGCGTTCCGGCTTAGATATTTAGAAGAAAAAAAATTCCCAGATATGACACATATGCCATCGTTTAGATCAAATTAAGTATTACACTTGTGGACATTTTCATCAAAATCTATAGAGCCGTTTTCAAGCACCTAAAATTGACCCGATGTGTCGCATTTTATGTGCGAAGAGTCCTATCTTAACTTTGTTCCAAAAACAAAGAATCACAGATTCTTCGCCCTTTTCTCTCAGTTTTTACATTTGTAAAGTATACGGAGTCTGATTTCTGCCATTTCGTTATTACGCCCCGTTCGCAGCGAAAGAATGAAGACCTTTGTTAAACGAAGGCGAATTAACGATAATCATCGGGCGAAATAACAAAATGGCAGAAAGCAGCCTGGCTGCCACCATAGTAAAGGAAAATTTTGGTAAATAATTCGAAACTATACGGGCAAATTGGAGTGGAATGCAAGTTTTTGTGATATTTATGTACGTCTCATTTATTAAGTGTTTAAAACAATACATTTACTATTGGAACACAACATTAAAACTTGGACTCTTCATCAATGATAAGGACCTGCATGGTCATGATGTCATAGTAATCACGGCCATCTGCGTTTTCTTGGTACTTACAAATGAGATCGTGATTTTGAATTAGTAATTGCATGTAATTAAAATGAACTTCGGTTTTAACTGGATATTCTAGACAAAAAATAATCATTGATTTCGTTTCAATATTGCACAATATTTGTCTTTTAACATGTTATTTTGTAGACTGGTTTTCTCCCTTTAGTTTGCTGCTCTCCGCTCGGCTACAGAGCGGAGCGCTGCCCTGGCGGAGAGGAATGAACAGTGAAAAAACCGGGCTGGTTATTTTGTAACCAATTTAATAAATCACCTTTTATTACAGATCATACTGTTTGCCGTACGGTCCACACATTTGATGGTGATTCTGAGAAGAGTTATTCTGTAGTGAAGACATGTGCCCTTCCCACCGAATGCTCCACAGACAATGTCGGCTGTGAACTTGTTCCTGGGTCTAACCGATTGGCAAGTATTTTGTTGATTATTTGAAATGCATTACATATTCGCATTAACGAAAGCGCAATGTTACGTACGAAAGAACGAATATAAAATTGTTTGAACGGATTTATTTGTGTTCAGAAAGAACAATTTTGTTTACACGAATTTTGATTGCGTTTGAAGAATTTAATATCATTCGATCGATTTTTTTTTATTATAATTGTTGTTGTTGTTGTTGTTTGTTTGTTTGTTTGTTTGTTTGTTTGTTTGTTTGTTTGTTTGTTTGTTTGTTTGTTTGTTTCACTCTGCCATTCTGATTACTTCTCTGTGTTAGTGTCGGCATATACGTATGAGCGTCAATTTGTTAAGTTGTGTTATAACTATTGTAACAAACAACCTTCAGTATCAGATATCATCGGGGTTTATTCCACATAGCGTTGAAATGTGTGTGTACGTGAGCGTGTTTATGTTTGTACATGTGCATGTGTATGTGTATGTGTGTGTTTTATCCTCAGTCAATCAACCGATGGTTGGTAACCTATGCATTACATAAGATAATTATGTGTGTTTGAAAACAAACTGTTAAGCATCAGCTAGCAATGAAACTTAATTAGTAAAGTTATAAATCTTTGATGAGACAAACTCGAAATAGTTCACATTTCAAGAGAACTTTTGTTCAAACTACATTCAACAAAACAAGAAGAAATAGGGAACAAACGAACAACGTTTATTGACAAACAAACAACAGCTTCTGCACAAAGTCACCACCAAAATGAACTAGCAAAGTAAAAGGGTTATTACTTTAATTAAAATTCGTTGTAACGTGTTCATGCTCCGTCCTTAACCAATCACATAAACAAGGTAAATTTATCGAAAGGCCACTTTTATATGGAAAACCACAGACTATATACTAATAAATATAACATTACCTTGACGTACCTACCTTTGTTTGAAACTAATCGTTGGTCATATTTTTGTTTTATATAAATATCGCAATAATACTTATATCGGATAAGAAGTGCTTTAACAAAGAGGTTAGACACGAACAGCAAATGATATTTTGTCGTCATTGCTCCAATCAAAGCAGCATACATATATGACTTGAATCAATATCTATATAACACAAATACCTGTTACCACAATATTTGTAATATTTTTAATATTAAATGGATGTTCATATGTATAAATGAGTTTTAAAATTATCTATCAACCGTATTACAATTTTACTTACCCAACTTCTGTTGATGTTTGCCTTTAAGTTGAATATGTATGAATAGTTTCGATTTCAATTCCAAGAACAAGGTGGTATTTCCATCGATCTAGTTATAAAATATCTTAGGGGCACTACAAAGGATACTGTACATATAAACGTAAATTACATCTACTATTGCACTCCATGTAAAATAAAAACAAATGTATCATCTTTATACAAGATATCTAACTTGACACTAAATGTTTCTATCACACATTCGTAGTGTAATAGTGTGTAAAATACCCTATGATACTACCCCTTGATAGTCATGTGATTATACTCCGTAATTACTCAAATACATTGCAACAGTGAATTTATCACACACACCCGTTGGCACAACAAGACATAGACAGTATAATGATTGTCTTTCTGTCAATGTAAGTAAAATATTCACATTTTTGTAAATTAATTTAATATTTTAATATGTAGTCGTAAGGAAATATTGATGTCCTGTCTTGCTTTGTATACTAGTATATAGTTCATTGCATAGTTATACAAAAACAAATGCCTGAGTCATATCATAAATTTGATTGATAGCATATATATACCCGCAATGTTGTTTCCTTGATAGTAGAAATATTACAGATTACCGTTTGCTCATCATTTTGTGAATTTTTCTAATTCCTGTAATTGGCTTTTTGTTCAAAGTTATTAACTTTTATGTCAAAGGTCATACCTTGTACTGTATATTCTTAATCATTCATTCATAAATTTACATTTTATTGATTGAAGTCTAAGGAATCTCTACACATATGTCTAGACTTAAATACTTCAATATTGTTTCATATCAATATTTTATATCTTCAACTTTATAGATCTAACTGCTTTATCTGTTTTATATCAGTATGCTGTGAGGCATATGTTGTACCGAAACGTATTCTTTGCTCTTAATGTCTCATTTGATTTTGTGAAACTGTATAATTAAACTTAACGAGTCCCGTTAACCAGATATTATTCAAGACTTAAAGTTTTGCAATTCAATATGTTAAAATTATCTGATACTTTGTACTAGTATGTATGAATGAATGCTGGAATCGTAAACACGTTATTATCAACGGACTCATAGGGGGAAATGAAATAAGAATAGACGAAAACTCGATAAATCAAAGCTCTGTAGCCAAAAGGGGGGCTTTAAAAATAAAGATGATAATGAAAGACAAAAACCACCCTGCTACAATACTATAAAATTGTTTGCCAAAACTTAAGATGTGCACTCAGTCAAAATAGGAATTTATTAACGCAGTCCTCTGGTCACGTAATTCGGAGAAACCCAGTCCTTATCAACAAAGGTGACTTTATTGCATACATAGAATTTATATTATCAAACGACATACAGACGGACTGCCTGACTTGAATACAATAGTAAAGCCGAAATGTAACACCGACAAGTACACATAATTTGAATACAGGTAATTATAAAATTGTATTAAGACATGTTATGTGGTACAGACCTCGAACAATATATTAAGTACAACTCAATCGTATGATGGCATTCAGCAAGGTTCAGTTATGTGACCGGACAGAAGGATTGACAAACTTAACAACTCCAAACTGTCAGGTCTAATTGTTTTATTCTAATAAGAGTAAACAGGCAATGGAAATACTGATGATGCGTATAGCGTTCTCTTCGTAAATCTCTCTTTTTTGAGATGCATACGGACAGTTTAGCATTCAATAACTCGCTTACTTACAGTTTAAAATTAGTTAAATACACACTACTGACCAACGAAATACTCGTGCATACATTTACCCGTTCGATCCTAGCGACTACAAAATGCTCACTCGTTCGATCCATAGCATCTAATCTAAAATACTCACTCTTTCGATCCAACTTTCAAATATAAAACATACCTTCTCTTTCATTCGATCTGAATCTCATACAACACAATGAACACAGGTCAATCGCACAATTTAGAACTTCAATTACAATAAACAAGAATTACATCATAGCAATACATTATAAGTCATATGCCCACAAATAGACGTGTGCTACCACCAGTCGTGCATAATCGTGAGTCAAGTAGTCGCACAATTGGCCGTGCTACTGGTCCCGACCTCCTTATCGGTAAGGTGATCGCCCACGACGTATGTGACCATTCACGCACTCCTTCTGTGATTCATTCGCGATTGCGACATGTTTCGGTCGCAGTTAGGGAGTTCCCTGATTGCAGGTCCGGTTTGTCTCAGACTTTATATCTGATCAAGCAACAAATCTGTGATTAGCTGAAATCGATCTTGCCAGCGGTTGCAGGTCGCCACCACTATCCACACGATCACATGTGATTGTTGTTGCTTATACTGATGTTGAGATCCTTCTGACTTGAGTCTTTAATGAATAAAACTTGTACCGACCACTTCTGTGACCAGTCACGCACTCCTACTGTGGTTTGGTAGTACACATGAGCGATTGGTCGTAGCCTAATAAAATTACAACCAATAACCAATGGCATAATCAAGATAACGTTTTATAAAGTGTAAATGAGGCTCTCGGAGATAGCTTCTATAATTTTTACCAGTAACTTTATGTTTGACCTTTTAAGTAATTTTTTTTTAGATTATTTTTGCAATTTGCTTCTTCAAATATCTTTCAGGCCTCGTCTTCGGTTTCCACTTGTTATGTATATTATAATGCATTTATTAATTCATCCATTCAATCATAAATTTATTCTTTGATTCACTCATTTATGTCTGCTTCTAAGATATATTGAAAATTAAAATCAACTTGAACTGAATATTAAAATGCATGTTAATATATGCAGAAGAGATTCAAGATAAACAAAAACATAAACAAACTATGCTACTAACATAACTGCAGTGAGTTTTTGAAAACCTGTGTGTCATTAAAATGTATTGTCCGTGATTTCGCTGTTAGTTATATCAGTCTAGTTATGAAATATTTTAGGGGTTAAATAAAGGATAATATATAAACGTTTTAGAAAACCTCTGTGTAGTTTTATTTATTGTCCACGAATACGGTTGCAATTCATGATCAATCGGTCTAGTTATTAAATATTTTAGGGGCACAATAAATGATTAGGTACAAACGTTTTAAGAAAACCTAGTGTGTAGTTTCAATTTATTTTCAACGAATACGCTAGTATTTCCATCGATGAAGTCATGCAATATATTAGGGGCACAATAAGGGATACTGTATAAATGTTTTAGAAACTATGAATAGTTTCGATTCAGTCTCAAAGAGCACGCTGGTATAGCCATCAGTCTAGTTATGATATGAAATATCTGAGGGGCATTATATAGAATACTATGTCAACTTAATGTAAATTACATCAATATTCGCACAGCATATTATGCAGCATACATGTATTGATTTCATGTGATTTGTTCGACTTGTGAATGAATATTTATATCATATTATCACAGTTTTATATTGTTTATTTTATACCTCGATAAAACATTTGACCCATTGTAGTTTTGTGATTAAACTGCATCAACAAACCAATCTATATTAAAAAAAAATCATATGCACGTCATAGGAAGTATTATCATTGCAAATATTGTTTTTGTACATGAAATTGTTTTTTCAACACAGTGAAAAATGGTTATTAATTTTTTTTTATTTAGTTATTTATCTTGTTATTAATGTTTTGTTCAACTGTTCGTTTACTTCTTTTTTTCAAGTCACTGTATGGTTATAGTATGTGAACTTGTTGTTCACAACAATTATTTTTTTAAAATAAAATTCAAATTACGTTTCTGTTCTAAAAATTTCAAAGATAAATCCACCTGTAAAGATAAAATGTGTTTATTGTTTTTATTGTTGATTAAGCCACTCAAAGATATCATCTTTTACGTATTCTTGTTTGTAGTACACTGTATACTGTTGATTGAACACATTCTGCTTGATATCAGCTAGCCGAAGAAGAATAAAATAAACCATGAGTTTAAAGATAAAATCAAAATACCTTACTAAAACAACTTAAAACACATTTAAATGGATTTTGTTATTGTTGATTCAGAGATTCTCAAGGTAAGACCGAATTATCTTAAACAGCCACGTTATTAATGTCCAATACAATGCTTTTTAAATAGCTGTCGACACATGAAAGAGAGATTCAAGATAAACATTAACATTAACAATGTGTGCTACCAAACCATCTGTACATGTAGTGACACCTTATGTCATGAGTATGCTGTGAGTTTCAGAAAACCTATGTATAGTTTCGATTTATGTTTAAAGAACACTCTGGTTTTTCCATTGATCTAGTTATAAATAAGCTTAGAGGCACTATCAAGTAAACTTCAAAAAAGGTTTTAAAAAACCTGTGTAGATACGGTTTATATTCAAATAACACGCTGACGTTTCCTTCGGTCTAGTTATGAAGAATCTTAGGGGCACAATTAAGGATAGTGAAAACAAAATTTTGAAAACCTGTGTGTCGTTTCGGTTTATTTTCAAAGAACACGCTGGTATTTCCATCGATCTAGTTATTAAATTTATTAGGGGTACTATTTAGGATATTGTACACATCGACATAAATTACATCAACTATTGCACTTCATATTCATACATTAATTAATTTATCCATTCATATATTCTTACATTCTTTCTTTCGTTCGTGCGTTCGTGCTTTCGTTCTTTCTGTTTGTCATTCTTTCTTGTTTTCTCTTTCTCTCTCTCACTCTCTCTATCTCTCTCTCTCTCTCTCTCTCTCTCTCTCTCATTTTCATTCATTCAATCAATCTTTTCTTATTCTAAGGTATATATCGATTTACTCTACCACAATTATTAAAACATCAACAATATATGCAAAGAACACAACTGCACTGACTCCTTTTGTCCGGATTAAGTAATTAGTTTTAGAATAAAATATGTGATGTGAAGTTTTCATTTATTTAAAAAAAAAAAAAAAAAAAAAAAAAAAAACGCGGGTATTTCCAGCGAGCTAGTTATAAATTATATTAGAAACACTTTAAAGGATACTGTAAACATAATCGTATATTAAATCAACTATTGCACTTCACATTCATTCATACATTCATTCATTCATTTATCCATCCATTCATACTTAAATTCATTCGTTCGTTCTTTTTAGTTTTAATTTTTTCTATGATTTTTATCCATTTATTCATTCATTCACCCATCCATTCATTTATTCATTTTTCTCAGATAAACTTATGTCCCCTACAATTATTATAAAATGTATGTTAATATATGCAGAATAGATTCAGTATAAACAGAAACATAACGAATGTATGCTCCGAATATAACTGCAGTTACACTTTTTGTCAGAATTCAGCAATGAGTTTCAATTACTACTTTTTTTAAGAAAAACCTTTTTGTAGTTTGTTTGCAATTAATACGCTTGCATGTCTATCGGTTTAGTTATAAAAAATATCTTCGGGGCATTTTAATGCAAAAATGCCACCTGAATCATGCTTCCGATAAATATGATATTTATAAGAGGAAGGAGCCAAAAATATGTGTGATTTACCCCGTCCCGAACCCCAGACATTGCGAAACTGTAAAATGTTTCGATTTATTTTCAAAGAATACGTTGGTGTTTCCATCGATCATGTTGTAACATATTTCAGGGGCACTATATGAGGATATTGTATATTATTATGTAAATGCAAAAAAAGAACTATTGCATTTCATGTTAAATGCAAAATAATATATCGTTTTTCTATGCTATATTTGACTTTACTCTAAACATTTATTTTACTAACAGTGTAAGACTGTGAAAAAACATATTATGTTTAAACCATATTACTCAAACACACGGCAACAGTAAACTTATCACACACGCACGTTGGCACAACAAGATGTAGGCAGTATCATGATTGGAGTTCGTGTTAATGTAAGTAAAATATTCGGATTGTTGTAAGATACTAAAGTATTGTTGTGTTTTGTCTGTATGTGTTATCGCATATTCATCTAGATGAGGCCAAAATGACAAAATTATATCATACATGTGTTAAAAGAAACAGTATGTGGAATCAACAGACATTAACAAACAAACAATAACCGCGTCAAAAAATTAAGTACCAGAATATAAGTAATCAAATTGACATCACAGCAATCATCAAGAAAAGTTATTCATGCGGACCGACTAAGGACGGTCACTAAGCACGAAACCAGGCGGCTGGGTTAAACCGGTTAATGAGGCCTCAACCTTCTCCACTTCCCGCATGAGATTAGAAATCTTAAGTTTTTTGATTGATAATTTATAAATATCGTTTCATTTATTGAAATGTTACAAAGTTCTGTTTGTTCATCGTTTTTTGTTTATCTGTGAATTTTTTTATTGGCTTTTTGCACATTTATGTATCGTCTGGTCATACTTTCATAACAAACGAGTTAATGCATAATATTTAAGTGTTGGCGAGTTTTGAAAGTATTATTTAATTTGTGAATGTTGCACTGTTAGTGAAACCTGATAATTAAATTGTTCCAGTCCTCTTAAACGGATATTAATGAAGAAATATATTTTAACGATATAATTTGAGATTTAATCTGGTTAAATGTATGTATGAATGTGGGAATCTTTAAATCGTTGTTATAATAAGGACTTTTTAATGACATTTTTGGGGGGATATGTAAATGTTTGTCCAGCTTCATAGCCGAAAAATAATTCATGTAGATGGACAATCATTTTCGACTGACATTCTTGCAACTACACATATTTCAACCCTTTTCATTATACGATTTGCCATACGAATGATGACAAGTTAATTATATAAGTGGACAATATTATTCTAAATTTATAAATTGTTGTGTTCACTTTAAATACTAGCTTATTATATTACAATGTATAATGCACATACTTCGTATTGTTTTATATTGATGTGTTTTTAGATTCTTCTGTGTTTGTGTGCCCAATGGGGCACCATACTATTATTAACAATATTCATACGAACTACATTCTACTTTCTCACAGTGGTTTTATAAACTTATGCATATACAATTTTTCTTATTTGTTATTGTTTTCTTAATACTTTCTACGGAACATCAGTTATATAAAGTAGTAAATCGAAAAATCAAGACGATATTTTAAAGTCGTTAGTCCATGGACATTGGCAAACAATAAGAAAACGTTGGACACACACAGAAAAATGAACTAAATATACATTTATTAACTAAAAATGGAAACTTCACGAACTTCTATTAACAAACTAGAAGCGAAACCAGGTGCTCGCGATATGGTAAGCGTTTCCTGCTACACATGTGTCACCCG
>JAUMGZ010184528.1:0-13717 GCA_032359645.1 Pododesmus macrochisma
GTAAAACTGGCACGTCCGTAAATGACCTTAGCTGTTGGTCGGACAATAAGCCCTTATACAAACAAACAAACAAACAAGCATGCAATATGATAGGTATTTAGAAAATAAGTCATTTTTAAGAATAAAGCTGTTACTATGCAAACACATAATAATCCCTTATTCAATGTCCGTCGATTCAACACTCATTGTATGTTCAAATAAAGTCTGATTGTTTATAATTGTAGAACTCTATATTCATATTTATGAAGTATGCGAGGACACTACATTGCGGCCTCCTAATCGTCTGCTCGTATTGACTTAGGCGATAACTACTCTCTTCTGCAGCTGTTCACATCGACAAATGATTGAAGCAATATGTAGCTAATCAATAACATCTACTTATCAATCACAGATAATTGTCACCGATAATTTCAATCTTTTATATCTTTTTGTACTTTCAATAAATAGTTAAAGAGTATTTAAAACGGATTTTATACACACGTGTGTTCACTGAATAAAATCAATGGACATATAAGGGACGGCGACGGATGTAGAAATAATACGACATATTTCAGATGAATGCATCCATCAAAAGCGAAATCATACTCGCAAAGTAAAATCTAAATTCAAATATCTTATAATATAACATTAATAACAAACGCATTAGGTCTACATGCTTTAAGTGGTAATGGGATTTACTGTATATTGCAAAATACATTTGAGTATGCAGTATGCAAGTAAGAGAGAGTGTTGAAATAAAGAGTAGTGTTGTAATTCTGTGATATATTTGCCGACTCATATTTCGACTTATCTGTTTGGTTTTATCTGTTATATAGCCCCTGTTTTCTTGTCTATCTTACAGTGTACCTGTCTTACATGTTAAACCTTAAAACAACAAGATAAATGATTAATGTTCCGAATTCTTTTTTTAAAAATCAAAATCGCTCCAAAATCAAAAAATTATATTATGTAAATGATCAACTGACAAAGTTTGAAAACAATTGCTCTAAAAATTAAAGAGACCATTATGGTGAAAGTATTGGCGAATCGTATTAAAGAAAACTGATTTGAAATGAATGGAATTTTCCAACCTTCAACCTTGACTTCCGAATGATGACAACAGTCAACTGATAGAATTTGAACAAAATCTTTTGAAAAGTTAGAGTTATTTTTCGACTTCAATGTTGATCTGAAGGTTAATGCGAATAATTCACTGAGAAAGTTTAAACAAAATCAGATTGTTTATGCCCGTCTGAGATATGCTCCGGAAACAACAAATACCGAGATGAGCAGACGGACGGAAAGACCAATTTAATATCACAAAGAGCAATTAAAAACGTGTAGGATTAGAGTGTGGACAAAATGAACAGACATTTTTTCATTGACTTTACATTTAAATGTTTAAATTCAAAATGTTTCAATAAAAAGGTTTTTATATGTGGTGTTATTGGTAGCATTCACCAGTGGTTTATTCTTATGTCACCCGATGTGTGCTAAGTAGATGTAGATGTTTTAGTAGTATTTCGGTAAACGCATTCGTTCGCTCCTTCACGTGAGTATAGATTGAAACATTGTCTTTAGAGTTGTATACTGAACGTTCTGTAACACTGACATGACGGATGAAGCACTTTGAGAAGAAGAAAACAATCCTTTTTGTACATACCTATTTCCTTGTTTGATTAATTGATATTTTAACAGGATTAGATTAACTTTTATTTCATTACGTAAATACAGATTCAATCTTGGCGTTCATTTGTTAGAGTGATGTTCCTTCACTACAACGGAGACTGTTACGTTACAATTCTGTCAGCAAATCTCAATGACATTTTCGTCCAAGATCGATAATTCCATTACTTGGTTGTCAGTTTTTCAAGATAGAGTCGGAATCAAGTTAATCTAGCGGAAAATAATTATCAAACTTGGGCTAGGTTGCAGATTTCACAAGCAAGCTTTAGATAATTGAAATTTTACGCTCGTCTCATTGTTTGATTATCTCGCCGTTTTCGATCAGAACAATGGATACAGAACTAACGGGGATTTGTGATGTCAGTCTTCCCACAAAGTACGCCGAGTTTATCTAAAGCTTGTATTCAGAGCAATGGTGTATTATAGTTTCTGTGAATAATGCTGTGTTTAATTACCCTCTGCTCTAATAAGAAATTGTTAGGTACAGTCAAACCTGTCTGTAAAGACCATACAAGAGACCAGAAAAAAGTAGTTTTTATATGGAGGTGGTCTTTATATAGAGGTAGAAATAAGTGTAACTAGACTTCAAGGAACCTGAGTCTAGTGGTCTTTATGTACAGATGGTCTCTTTATAGAGGTGGTCGCTAGATTTGTTTGTTTGTTTGTTTGTTTAATTAGGGCTTAACGTCACGTCCAGAATCTTTCACCGATATTGTGACAAAAGAACAAAAGAGAAAAACAAACAGATAGGACAGGAAGAGAAGCGGCGACAGGAACGGGAAACGAAAATAATAGAGATAGTTCAGAAAGAAGGATGACCCCATGCAATGGCTCTTCCGCCTACTTATCGAACTTTACATGGGGATCTTTATCGTGCCATGGGGGTAACAAATCCCTGTACACGGGACCGCCAGCTTAACGTTCCCCCCGAAGGACGTGCAGATCTTTGTTTGGCCTCTACCCTTCAACCTGTATGGCTTGGGTGACCCTACCAGAAACACAAGTTACCGCCAGCATAGCTCTTCAGAACATCGAGACGCTCAAACCTCCCTACCGCGATAAGGTGTATAGCACAGGGAAGAACCAATAGATGGTACTATAACTTGAAAGGAATCATCTGAGTTGATGGAATTTAACTAAGTATCTCAAACAGTGACGCGAAATTAAATCAATTAGGACCAAGTCAAAACTCTCACAAAAATGCACTGTAAAGTGATACTAGAATACATCTTAACTCTCACAAAGATACACAGTAAAGTGTTACTAGAATTCATCTAAATTCTCACAAAGATACATAGTAAAGTGTTACTAGAATACATCTTAACTCTCACAAAGATACACTGCTAAGTGTTTAATAGAATACAACTAAACTCTCAGAAAGATACTTAGTAACGTGTAATAGACGCAACTTAACTCTCACAAAGATACACAGTAAAATGTTACTACAATATATATTTACTCTCACAAAGATACACTGCTAAGTGTTACTAAAATACAACTCAACTCTCACAGAGATACACAGTAAATTGTAATAGAATACATCTAAACTCTCACAAAGATACACAGTAAAGTGTTACTAGAATACATCTAAAATCTCACAAAGGTACACAGTAAAGTGTTACTAGAATACATCTTAACTCTCACAAGGATACATAGTAACGTGTTACTAAAATACATCTTCACTCTCACAAAGATACACAGTAAAGTATCACTAGAATGCATCTTAACTCTCACAAAGATACACAGTAAAGTGTTACTAGAATGCATCTTAACTCTAAAAAATTGCACAGTAAAGTATTACTAGAATGCATCTTAACTCTCACAAAGATACATAGTAAAGTGTTACTAGAATACATCTATTCTCTTACAAAGATACACAGTAAAGTGTTACTAGAATACATCTTAATTCTCACAAATATACACAGTAAAGTATTACTAGAATACATCTAATTTTACAAAGATACATAGAAAAATGTAATAGAAAAATGTAAATCTTCATAAAGTTAATCAGCAAAGATGCACCGCAGCGGTAGTTCATTTGGGAGAGTGCTCGTTTCATGTGCAGTAGGTCGAATGTTCGATTCCCTGCCATGTCATCTAAGACATTTAATTTAAGTAACCTTCTCGCTCCCTGCTAAGCGCTCGGAATATAAGATAGGAGAAGGACAGGTTTACTCGGTGTCAGGATAATGTGACAGATAAGAGTATTATTCCAGTGGGTCTGCAACGTGAGATGATTTCAATGAGACAACACTGTAAGCAGAAATCGTCTCGGTACGACCTAAACGTGTATTGAAAGGGACGTTTCACTTCAATAAAACAAACAAATCCACAGAGATATTAAGTAAAATTTTAACCTAAATTATACACCAGAGATTCTGTTCTCTACACAGGTTACAGAACAGAAGCAATGTATTATGGGTATATATAAACGTTATCACTTGATGTTAAACAGACAATGCTACACATATCTTAAACAGTTTTATTCATTTTTCACTTTTTCAAAAGAATTCAACACAAACATTAGCACCCTTGAGAAATATTCAGTGTCGTTACTCAAGCGGTATATCAGTATAAATTTAAGAAAACAACAAAGAATATAACATTGAAATAAAAAAATTCCAGGTCCTAGTATTCCGCTTAAAGTCTTAGTATTTAACGCATAAAACAAGTACAGAATAAAACATGTATTGCAAACTTATGAAACGTTAAGCCATATCACAACCCCGACAATACTACTGTCAGAAAAAATGACGATTAATTCAAATAGACTACATGTTTGTTATAGATTAAATGTCGTACAGAATGGCACTACCGAACAATTACATTGATTGCATGAGGCGTGAAGTACTGAACGAGTTCTCGGTATTTAATGTTTGTCTAAATCAAATATAATCGCTGGTTAAAACGTTCAAATAGACTTTGTCTGAACGACTCATGAATTCCCCCGCTGAATTGTGTCCTTAAATACTAACTGTCGTAAAAGTCGGTGGGGGATATAACTAAAATAAAGTATTTTCATTAGTCAAGCTATTTAAATGAAAAAAATATCGGAAAAATTAAGAAATCGAAATGCATTAAAAACAAATGTTTTACTTTGAACTTGATCTGAATATTATAAATTTAAAGACATTATCAAATGTTGTGTTTTTCGTCATTTCAACTTTAGGCCACAGGCAGGTCTCACCATTTATCTTGAATTTGGTACTTTTGTTCCTTTTTGAAAAAGAAAATTTTCTTCCACAAATATTTAAGAGGTCGTCAATTTTTTAATTGATTTTTTATATGAAAAACGTGAATTTTTGAAGAAAAATGCGTTATTATTTTGCGAACGACATTCTCAATGAAACAATACGTTAACAGGTTAAAAACAATTTGCATTCATATACTTTTAATAAAATAATTGTGAACATTTATTCATTTTACTATAAACAACTTTTTACATATTGACTTTACCAATGAAAAACAACATATATACTACGCATTTGCACGCAAGAGTATCGCAGTAAATCGAAAACTAGAGAATTTTATTTTCTCTCTGCTTTCACTTTTGTTTTCGATACCCTTGATAAACCTTTAGATTTTAATGGAAATGAGTTTCTGGATTAATTGACCAATCAGAACACAGAATACATTTCAAGCTCAAATTTAAACTTCATCGCAACAACAATTTCAAAGCGGCACATCTTTTTCTTTTTAACTTTTATTGGTCGTTTAGTTTTTAAAGAATCGGGAAATAAATTTCATGACGCACGAAAATACGCACAGAAGAACGTGTAGAAAAGGGTGATTCTGGTTATGTCGTCTGCTCAATTTGATCACGTGATGACGAAACAAATCTACAACTTTTGTTAAGTTTAACATAATTGATTGGCTAAAAAGGTATGCAAATAGTAAAAAAAAAGATGTACAACGATCATCATAAAATCAGTTTCTCTGATGACTTAGCATTTTGTAAATTAATATGCCTTACCTGATACTTTCAGCATTTAACGAATAAAAATTTGATTTTAAAAAAACAAATAAATACATGCACGGTATAAATAAAAGATCATAATTTTAAAAACTCCATTGGCACATTATGACATAGAACCAAATCAAATGTAATATCGTTGTGATAAATATAAAATACGCATTGATTGAGTCCTCGGGTAAGTCGACATACGTATTGCATGAAACAAGTCTTTTGAACACATCAGGTAAATTGTTCCAGAGCGTCACTCATGTTTCAAGATAGATCTTGGCACAGTTTTGATAAAGATTCTCATAGAATGTTTCTCACAATCATTTGGTTCATACGCTATAGGAAGTACGTAACACTCATCTACCCACTGCACGTGATGAAGCGACTGTCGTCTGCCTTTTTTCACACTTTTCCCGCCATCAGAGTCTGACGAAAACCCAGAGGAACTGTCACTATCAGTTGAGGTACTTTTCCCTTCATCTTTAGTTTTATTTTTTTCCAACTGTTTTTGGGATATCCCATCTAAAAAGTTCAACTGATTCGTGTCACATCTAGTCAAGCATTCTTCGTCTGCGAAGTTGAATTGCTTCATGACTAACTGAAACGCGTCAGAACCTCGTCGGAGCCGCGCCGTTCTGGCCAAATCTGGAGAAGGACTCCGAGAAAGACATTCCCCGAGGTCTTCCATATCAAACATAGTCGGTGTGATATTCAATGTAATAGAAATATTTCACACCTTAAAGTCACATTCTACACTTGTTTTGGTCAAGAATTTAATTCCCGTACACTATTTTTTCCACCATAAATGTAACGATATATATATAAATATATGTGGCTTATAGCTTAGCGAATTGTATCTTTAAATGATAAAATCCAAGACACAAATTTTTCAGTTTTAAAATGCAGTTTGTAGTAATATCACATGTAGATAGTATATTGTTTATAGCATTACTGTTGACTAGAACAGAAGTGCAGACAATTCCACGTCTTGTTGGTTGTGAGTAATAAAATTCTATAAATCCCACGTCCTGGCAACACCTTACCATGCGTATGGGACTTGTTTACATCGCACAAGATTGCAACACGTAAATTCACATTGAATGGCGCTGACCTGGATTTAAGCCAAAAAACTACTTCAGGTTTTTAAACAACGTTCAATGACAGTGTTGAATAAAACGCGACAAAATAAATGTCAAATCTTTAGATAGCGGTATGACAATACTGCTACAATATAGGTAGATACACGTTTGACCGAATTGTTAACATGCATGATTAGAGTACATTCCGTGTAATCTTGTAAACAGGTCTGTGGTTTTCAGATAATTCATTGATTCATTATCTAAATATAGACAACGTTGTTGACAAAAACTTGAGCCACGAGAAAAAAATACAAAAACATAACAGATGCACTGTCATGACCTACCTAATATCTTCACGGTGAAGTTTTCAAATCTTAAGCGAAGAAGAAGAAGAAGAAGAAGAAGAAGAAGAAGACGACGACGACGACGACGAAACAACAACAACGACGACAACAAACACCATCATCACTACCACCACCACCACCACCACTACCACCACCAACAACAACAACAACAATAACAGTAACCATCACCACCACCACAAACACCACCACCAACAACAACACCGATAACAACGACGACGACGACGACGACGACGGCAACAACATCAGCGTTGAATGGTATATCGGAGGATTGATAGTTGAAGAATAATATATATACAGGGTTAGTCCTTCAACTATACACAATGTAGACTTCTAGAATGCCCGAGGAAAAGAACAAAGTACACGTAAATCAACTATCTCACTGTTTTAAAATACATTAAGATAAACCAAATCACTGTCGAACAAGATTATACAACAATAAATGAACCTTTACCCCGAGTGATGGTGTAGCTAAACTGAATATGAGAGATTCAACCTCCCAACTTTAGACTGAACTCTCGTCATTGTCATTAGTATGATTAAACCATCACAATGATACATCTGACACACAACGAAAAAAGATTGATAACAATATTTAAAATACCTGAAGATTTCGTACTTGATTACGAGTTCAGAATGACTCATAATAAGAGCCCCCCCCCCACACACACACACACACACACACACACACACACACACACACAAACAAGTACAATATTGTAGCCAATGAGGTAAGCGGTAATAAAGGACTAGTGCACCAAAGCCAGCTTGGCATCACGGACCACAAACACAAAGAAACGCGGTAAAAATAGAATCTATTCTGTAACAAAGGGAATCAATTTAAATCTCATAAAACCTCTAACACACCGAACAAAGCAGACTTACAAGTAACAAACAATTACACAAACATCGCGGTAGAATTCCAATATAATGACTAAATCCTAAATCTTGTAAAGCTCTCGACGATAAGTTACCTCGTATACTTTATTCATGGGGACAAGAAGGTTAGAATTAGTATGGTATTAGTATGAGTCGCCTGTACTACTGTTGCCTTTGAAATTGCTTAGATGAAGTCAAATAAAGTACTGACAATGAATGTAAGAGACATGTGTATGCTGTTGTACATCTTCGGTAGCCAACGTATACGAATCACTTCCTTTCAGTTCGCTTATCCTATAGTGAAACGTAGTGTAGCGAAACTTGGCTTGCGAAGATGGCTGGTGTAGTACAACTACATTACTTTCATATGGAAATGTTTGAATGGAAACGTGTTTTATTAACTTATAAGTAACTGTTTCGTGTGTAGTGTTTAGTAAATAAAAAATTAACATCATTTTACATTTCTTATCCCTAAGACATGCAGCAATGTTGAAGATGAATTCAAAAACAGGGTCATACTTGATGGAAACCCATATTGATTTGTGATGACTATAGTAGGTTTCAACACACCATTTACTTAATTGTCTCTAATGGAATTTGTGTATAGCAAATTAATCATTTGTTTTGTCAATAACAAACCTTTGTTTTGTCATTTCAACGCTCATGCCATATGACTAACTTACAAAAGATGGCATCTGCTAGTTACCCGACGTCTGTTTCTTGTTGCAACAACATCATATTCCTTTTATGGACATGTGATTGCTATATGTAGGCCGCTATCGACATCTTAAGGCAGTGCGTAACCGTCCCGGGATGTTTTGACCCTTACTTCTACTACTACTACTACTACTACTACTACTACTACATCCTACATTTGCTGGATACACAGTGGTGATGTGTGTTGACGTGAGGTTTACAATCTGCATGTTCTCTGTGATGCCATAGCAAACATGATACTCTTATTGCCTGCTCACCCAGTCTGCGAACAGCTACTCGTCTCTGCTGTCCTCGCACAACTATCTTTTGTAACATCTTCCATACACTTCAGCCCCGTTGTTGATATATTTCTATTAGTTGCATGTACTTGCGCTCTTTCTCTCGTATGCCTCCTCGCATCTTTCTTCCAATTGGGACAGTCAGTTCCACTATCACTATGGACTTCTGTTTCGTCGACCATAGTATCACACCAGGTCGTAAGATCGTCTGGACTATGTCTGAAAATACTCGCTGTCGCCTAAGGTTTACCTGTATCTGCCATGCTGAACCTTCAGACTTGTTGGCTTCCTTTTTGCTGTATTTTACATCTCCCCTGCCTTTACAAACTGGATATACTGTGGTATCTTCTTTACTGGTAGTTTGGTTCTTCTTCTTCTTTCTCTTTCTAGTATGTCTGCCACTTTCCGGAAGACCTGGTCATATCTCCAACTGTATCTTCCCTGTTTTAGAGCAACTTTACATCCAGATAAGATATGAGTCATTGTTGACCGATTTCTAATGCCTTAGACCTTTTGTTCTCTTCTTCTCCCTTTCTGACGTCCTCTTACACCATGTCCCGCCTAGCTTTTCCTCTTGTTCCCTTCCACTGCATTAACTTTGTACTGCCTAACTGCCTAATCCTTGCCGTCAAACACAAGCGTTTCCTGTGATATCCCTGAGTTCAAGCATGTCTTCAGCTTTCTTGATTGTTGTACCTGCTGACCACTTTCGTCCAGTCTTGTAACTATACCTGCCTCCCGAACCTTTTTGTCCCGCATAATGGCATTACAAGGAGAATTTTGATAATTGAATTCCTTTACAAGGAATGACAAAGGTAGCTGCAGCTCTGATGGGTTACTGTTTAATCTGGTCGAGCTTAAACCTAGTAGTACTCCAAGCCATCTTCGAAGGAAGTTCTTCGTTCCATTGTTTCTGCTGTCGACAAGGATATTTTATACTGCATGAGCGGCACCATCAAATTTGCAACAAGCACTGCTAATTTATCCATGCGTTAAACTTCCCTGGGAGTCCTGTCTTGTCGATCTTCTTTAGCCATTCTGTAAGCTGTGCATCTATATTTTGTTTGCTCGCAGTGTCTTATATATATGTATGTTATCCGTTCATTTAAACTTTAACTATGTAAAAGAAAAAACATCAGTATAATGAATCATTGCCCCCAAATTTATAAGGGACATTGGTTGTGACTTTCCCAACGCTAATTCAAAAGATGGGTGAATTCCGTTCATTATGGCTCGGGAAATACAATGTGAAAGCCCTCGGAGAATATAACCGCTTCGGATAAACTAACCTTCATACCCCCGCCCCCAAGTCCCCAAAACATATCATTCATCGTAGTCAATGAGGTAAGCGGCAATAAAGGACAAGTGCACCAAAGCCAGCCTGGCATCATGGAACACAAACACAAATAATATAATCTATTTTGTAACAAAAGGAATCAACTCATAAAACCTTAAACACACCGAACAAAACTGACTTACATTACTTAATAAATAATTACACAAAGAAACGTGATAAAATTCCAATATAATGACTAAATCCTAAATCTTATAAAGCCCTCGACGATAAGTGACCTCGTATACTTCTTTATTCATGGGAACAAGAAGGTTAGAATTAGTATGGTATTAGTATGAGTCGCCTGTACTACTGTTACCTTTGGAATTGCTAAGGTAAAGTCGAATAAAAAGTACCGACAATGAATGGAAGAGACATTTGTATGCTGGTGTATAACACCTACATTACTTTCATGTGCAAATGTTTGAATGGAAACATGTTTTATTTAGTAAGAAGTATTTGTTTCGTGTGTAGTGTTTATGCGTATATGTAATAACAAATGTGATAGTGAGCTTTGGTTGTGTCTATTGTGTCTATGACATATATAATTTGTTAGTTTAAATGTAATGTAGTGTCAGGAGATTTGTTGTTAAATGTGTTATGTAATATTATGATGTTATGCAAAAAAATGAAAAATTAAAAAATAAAATAATATAAAAAAACAATCACTTGTCAAATATATAAAATGTGTACAAATGTATTCTGTTATGAAAGACTTTAATTAAATAGCGCCTGGATAACACCAAAACAAGTGTGTAGGTGAATGTGACAAAACTTGTGACGTCACATCCTTTGCTCATTATCTTACACTGGATAAAAAACACACGCGTTGAAGAGTACTTACTATGAAGCCGAACTAACGATATACGCGCATGAGGGTCTAAATTTAGTATTTACAATCGAAATGTTCTTTATTCTAATAATGAAGGATACGTGAAACAAACCCTTCAACTTTTAACCAGTTAAGGTGGCTCGCCACCTTCAAGCATTAACGAGTATATGCCCTTGCAATTTCATACATTAATCATCATATCATTTAAAGTTGATTTTGTGAAAATTGAGGCAATCCAATGAGCCCTTCATTTTTTTTCGAAAAAATCCCAATAAAGTAATATTTCACAAAGATGATGTTTTTTTCTTCAAAATAACGACTCTATGGTTTGTTTAAACATTAACAAGCTTGAAATTATGAAGAAGAAAAAGTTGAGAATTTTGTTGAGAAATACTTTTAAAGACAAAATATATAAAGCAGAAACTATAAATTCAATCGAAAAGAAATCTAACGGATAGATTTACGCTTTTGACAACAAGTCAATGCAATAAAACATAGTCCTAAAAACAGCATAAAGAAATTACAAAGAAATATCACAGAAATGCTTCTGGTGGTGACTTTTTGATGAAGTTATTGTTTGTTTGTCAATAATGTTAACTTTGTTCTGTTGATCCTATTTCTTCTTGTTTTATCAATTTTTTAATTAATTTATTGTCAATTTTGATCAATGAGTTATACCCTAATTAAATACCCTTTGGTGACCCATTGTTGACCGTCACAATGTCTTAATGCTTTTTAATTGTCCCTTAAAACTTTTTATTTAGATGCTCACAGTAAGGTTATTTGACTAAAAATGCATACCTGACAGTTGGTTGAAAGGAAGTGACGCCACCAAAATACATATTAATGACGATGTGGTGAAACTCCTTAATAATTGAACTTGAAAGATTTCTTTTTCTATAAAATTTTTGATTAATTTTGAGTATTGAGAAAGGGCAGTGTAATGATTCCGACAGAAGCTTATCATAACCGAGTGTATAAAAGTTCTGCGAATACATAATTAAAAATCCTATGCTAAAAAGGTCAGAATATGGATCTTTTTTGTTCAAAATTAAATAAAATACTCCGTTATTTGAAATAAAAATCCCATAAATGTAGCAAAATTACCGACGCTTTAGAGAGAGATATATAGGTTTCTGTTTCTTGATTAGTGTTTATACTGGTCAAAATGTGTTTATTTCCAACCTTTATATTGCTTTTATTACTTTACTACCTATAACAAGTATGTTATGTACATAAGAAAAACGTATTTACGAAAAATCGAATATTTTAGGATTTAGTGTCACTTTCGGGTAATGAACAAAAATTCCAATAACTCGAACAATTTTCAATATTTTTCAAAATGTATGCGTCCATTTATTTAAAATGTACAACATTATTGGATATAATGTTGAAAACCAACATTATGATTTAACATTTGCAATGTAAAGAACGATTTGAAGTCGTTTAACCAAATTTGAAAGAAAACACACTCTTTTTACCGGAAAATGTTTTATAAATTTTGTCTTCAACATAACATCGATACATAGTTTATATCTTCGCTTTCATATGTTAATAATACATCAGAGAAAAAATCCCATCGTAAATATTTTATAAGCTTGTGTCCCTTATGACTAATTTATGAAAATCATCGTTTTCCATGTTTTTCTCGACTGTCTTCAAACTTCAACTCATTACACCAAAAACATAGCGGATTTGGCAATCAAGAAATAGGCTTCCGAAATAAGTACATATTTCTGAAAAACAAAATACCTTCAGACCGTATAGCTATGCTCGGTCATGAACTCAAGGGTGCGCTCTCGACCTATGGGTTGTCTAGGAAGAAAATACTATCAGGTAAAACGTCATCATTAAGTCATCCCTACTGACAATGACTGGGTTTATGTTTGTGTCCTGTAACCGTTCAAGGAAATGACTCATATAGATATGTCCAATTCCTTTTACAAATTATTTTTGTTATTTGATATTTGAAATTGAATTCAATGATGACTAAGTGTTAGACATACCTTGGTTAGGCGATACTGCAGTTGTGACAGTTCTTGTCCTTGTGAGTGTCTGGTTAAGAGAGCGAACCTCCTGTGCAATGTTATCAACTCGCTGAGAGACATACTGTATACTCTGTAATACATGATTGAGCCTTTGCTCCTGTGAAGACTCGATAATTTGCTGTTCTTGATTAACTTTCCCCTCTCCAGCATAATCTAAAAGTGATCTAATGAATGACCAGATGAGACAGTTACATGAGGCGAATTTCATGAAAAATCATGTTTCGAAGAAGGATGATATAACTGAACGGTAAATAACTCTATTCAAACAGCCGTGTTTCAAATAGCGCACAGACTCTAAGAAACAAAAACATATTTAGTAAAGCGTGGGTAACATTCAAACATGTTTATACCCTAACCTTGAAATTAAGTATTCAATATACATTAAATATTAAATATAATGGGGGCTTAACATGTAAACGTTTTCAATTATAAACGTTTACAAATTTACACCTGTTGCAAACATATCAAGTAACAAATTAAATATAATAACAACTACCTGAGGCCAAACAAAAAAATACACTGGCTCCACATTCCACGTTAAAAATATGTAGAAAAATTCA
>JAUMGZ010184539.1:0-13716 GCA_032359645.1 Pododesmus macrochisma
AACCTGTCTGACTTGGTTGACCCTACCAGAAACACAAGTTCCCGCCAGCATAGCTCTCCACGTCATTGAGACGCGCAAACCTCCCTACCGCGATAAGGTGTCTAGCACAGGGAGGGCACGTTTAATAGGACAAATGCAGTTTGTGCAACATTCTTTTTTAAAACGATTGATCTTTTAAAATTTCAGATACAAAAATATTAGATACAGTATATTTTTTTCAATTCTAAGCGACATATTATACATGATTGATTGATAGAATTTGTACATATCTTATTTTTAAAAATATTTACTGTTGAGCCCATAAGCTAACTTAAAACTGTTGAGTACACGCACTATAACATATACTCACATATTTTCTCTTAGAAGTAACGGGTAACATTAAAACACGTCGAAGATGATGACAAAATGTTAAATTTACTGCATTTTCACCCCCTTAATATGAATCTAAGCTATGCGTTGAAGTGAATTTTTTACAAAAAATGACATGGTCGCCATCTTAGCGGTTTGTTTGGAACCATTACGCGGTGTTTCTAACTATCTCCATTTCTTTTATTTCCCGTTCCTTTTACCGCTTCTCTTCCTGTCCTATCTTTTGGTTTTTCTCCTTTGGTCATTGGCGCTTTATCGGTGAAATATTCTGGACGTGACGTTAAACCCTAATATAATAATAATAATAATAATAATAATAATAACCGGATGTAAGTCAAATTTGCATAACCTATAACAGTGACTGCCTCATGTTTGCATCATCTGTCGGTCCAGATGTTTAACTTTATCATTTTCTAAGATGGTTGATAGGTTATGTTTAAAGCAATTGAATGCAATTATTCTTGATTCCATTTGGACGTTTTGATAGCAGTAAAAGTAAAAATGCTAAAGTGGTCTGATATCAGTTTTAGAATTCATAATTACCTTGCTCTTTTGAATTGTCTCTTGGTGTTTTTGGTGGCGTTGTCGTTATTGTTAAGTTTCCTGAAATAAACCCAATATAAAAATACCATATTTTGTGATAAGGTTATTCTTATATATCACTAATTTTATGCGAGGAAAGTTTTATGTATATCAAAATGGTCAAACATGTGATGTGTAGACAACGGTAGACAACGGGATTTAACTGGTTAAACCACATCATTTAAAACATTGAATAGACATGCTTAGGCGTTCCGTACCGTGGGTTTGCCTCAATATGTTTTTGATGTATTTGTATATACATTGTATTTCCCTAATTGTCATGCGGATGCTTTGTCTGTAGTTGCCAGTCCCTCTGATTCACATGTCAATATTTTGTTTTTGATGTTTGTTGGCGTTTTCCTTGGTCGTCAGTCCCTCAAACTCTGATTTCATACTTCCTTCAATATTAATATTAATAGTGTAGTTTGCAATTATTCACTATTCCAATATTTGACTCACATAAAAACTTTCATAATACTACCTGAACAATTAAACGTTTGTCCTGTTTCCTCCTGTAAGGTACCACTGTCACATTCCCCATTAATATTCATCGTACCAATTGGACATTCGACTTAAGAAAATAGAAATATCAATTAAATAAAGAAAAAAGCTTTTGACAAAAAAAAATGTTTTATGAGTTTCCAATTATTGCTTCTTTACTTTTTTTCCAAGGCAGACATTTAACGTGCTGGTTAGAAATACACAACTCATATTTATTTTCGTCGACATCCATGAATACATTAAATGTAATCACGTTGAGGATACAAACTATATAACTATTGTTTATATTGTTATAAGTTTAACTTTGTTTGTTTGTTTGTTTAAATAGGGCTAAACGTCACTTACAGAATATTTCACCGATATCGTAATACAAGTCCAAAGGATAAAAACCAAAAGATATATAGTACAGGAGAGAACCAGCGACATGTTCGGGAAATGAATGTAATAGAGATAGTTCAGAAAGAAGGATTACCCAATACAACGGCGTTGAGAAGCGAGCGTCTTAACCACTACACTACCTATACACCTGTTACAATCAAATTGTATTGACTTATAACACTCATGTAAAAATCTATCTTTGAATCCCGTTTTGTTGGAACTATCGTGAATCTTGTGAAATATTTAGAAAATTTTTGTGCACTTACGACACAGCCCAAGAGTCGCAAATGATTCACGCGGGCAAATTAATTCTCCAGACACAAAGAAATATTCAGGTGATACCATGTACGTTATACCATCTACACTGATGTCGAAAAGTGAAGAAGTGCTGCCCTCTATGGCCACTGCTAGATTTTCCAGTAATGCAATGGATTCTACGTATTTCTGTAGATTGGAGCTGACTGAAAACGTAAATATAAAATAAATGATCGCACTGAGTATTTTTATCTTTATTAAAATCTGTTATTCGAATTCAAGTTTATGATTTTGCTTACTGATTTTGTGATATTTTGAAACATTATAAAATATATTATTTATCTATGCTTTTAAATCTATTGGTAAATTGGTTCTAATATAAAAATACTAACGCGCAAACTGAAACTGGCATATAATATTTCAAAGAGAAAAGAAACAAACTGTTGTGTAATAGGGCTTCCCAAGATTTCAGATTATTCTTCAAATCGACTGTCATCAACGGAAGCCCAAGAACAAGACCGAGATTAACAAGGCTTTGGAGCTAAAAACGTTAAAGACGGAAGTCGAGTATTTTGGCACAGTCCACGTGCGCCCTGCTAGCATTAAAAGAAACGTGATGTCCAAAAGTTCTCAATATTTTCTTCTGCACTTCTGTTTCAAATGAAACAACCCTCGACGGCATATACGACTTCATGATAATTTTATATAATGAGATTACTGTGAATAAATATAAATGAATGAAGACAGAGTCGAGACGCTGAATGTAGTGAATATGTCATACACTCGTAGAAGCAAATGTTACATCACTAAAAAGCATTTTGCTTCACTTGGCCGACTGTCAGCTAACTTTCAGTACTTAAAAGACGTGCGAATAACAATCAGAGGAGAGAAAGTATTAGAGCCGTCAGCCCTATCTTGTTTGGAGCAGTTTGGACAAGTCTCGTCATCGCGTCCCCTTAGAGTTGGGAAGGTAACAAACAGTCCTGATAATACAGATCAGAGGCTTTATAAGGACCCAATGCTGTGTGCTATGTTCATTTCATTGTAATGCAAGAAATAGGACCAACAGAACAAACGTTATTCACATACACACAATAGCTTCATCAAAAAGTCACCACCAGAATGAACTACCAAAGTGAGACCATTAAAAATTACGTCAAACCAACTCAATTGGTTAGAGGACCTCGCTCTTGATCAAAGCAAAATTTAAAATCAATCGTCATCAACGGACACCAAGGGGAAATTATTTTGAACAGCGCAAAAAAACAAAAAAGAGTATATTCAAAAGGACATGCACATGGGCACACAAGGCTAACACTGGATACAAATAGAACAAATAACATCAATACAATTGACTACAAAAAGAAACATCAAACATTTTCTGATAAAAGCGAGAAACGACACCAGGTGTCCTCGATGAAATAAGGAGATACGACGTTTGAGTCTGATGAATATTTTTCAGCAACAATAATTTTTTTCTGAAGATTTGATCTTTTTCAATTGTTTGACTAAGTTCTCGTAGACATGTAGTGAGACAAACAGTAAGAATCAAATTGTGCAAAACGTTGTTCAAACTTTAATAGGCGATTCGAAAATTTTCTAAAAATGTTTCCAAAAGATTGACGGTTTTTGTGATACCTTTCAAGTAATTTGTAGGTTTTTAGTATGAAACTGTATGAATGAAATCAACAAAACGAAAGACATTGGCAAACAAACAATAACTGCGTCAAACAATTAAGCATCGGAATGTAAGTAATTAAATTGACATCACAACAATCATCAAGACTAGTAATCCATGCGGACCGACTTAGGACGGTCACTCAGCACGAAAACAAGCGGTGTGGTTAAATAGTATGCGCTAGCATTAAGAACTAACTGAACAATGATCTAGGAACAAGGTTATATATATATTTAGCGCTAGTCAATTTTAGCTATGATACATAGATATATAGATTGTTGTTTTCAAAATGAGCATTATACAAGTTTAAAAAATCATGTAGGTATCGTGATGGACAATGTCTAGTTGTTTGTTTCGTTGGAATTCATGGCATACCATATACATACTTTTCTCATAGCAGTAGAATATATATATCAACTATCGATGTGGCATAAGTGTTCTCTATAGCAATACTCAAATACATACAGAATACATTTATTATTTGATAGACACCAAAGGGCGTTACGTATTTAGTAAAGGGTTTAATACCTTCGCCAGTATCCATATATTTTGTAAGACCTAAATCTCCTGTTGGTAGGCTTATGCTGAAAGTGATCTGTGCCATTGTATAAACACTCGTCGAACGTTTTTTACGGTTTTCAGATGATTTACATGTCGTTACGACTTCAAACGTACAACTTGAACAATGCGATGCTTTTATTTCTCCGGCTTTTTTCTTCAGTTGGTTAAGAAATATCAGATCATGACACTTGTTTACAGTGTATCCAATGTTTGCTTGAATTCTTACACTTTGTGCTGATGTGATTTCTATTCAAAGTAGTAAGACAATGCATTAAAGAACAATATCTTGAAAATGCATTCACATTTTGAAAGTTAAGTGGTTGAAAGGGAATTAAAAAAGTATTCACATGTTGGGATTTAAAAGGCAAAATAAGACAATCTTTCATACTTTGCTTTGCATATATAGACAGTACAAATCCTCTTTCCGTAAAATTCAGATGAAAGTTATCTATTTTTACGCAAAGGAACTTTTGGCTGTGTAATAATACGATATAACAAATAGCAAAATTAAAACGGAAACGTACTTGCATTTAAAAATGAAACCGATAAAGACAGCAGAAAAAAGATTGTATATATACACGGCCAAATGCACAAAAACAACCGAGAAAAACACAATCTAAGAACAAACAAATTAGTAAAATAAAAACTGAACATCCAATCATCATTAAGTGTTTCACTTGAATGGTACCAATAAACCATTAAAAACAAAATCTACAACCTTAAAAATGAATCGTATTGTGAATCAATTTTAAGTTGTGCTTTCCCTTTTTTCTTGTATTTTTCGGCAACTTGCCGCTTTCGATTCATTTTTTTATATTTCGTAAGTTGGATGGCTCAGGAACGCCAACCTGAACACGTGGGTTTTCTCCGGGCACTCAGGTTTTTTCCCGCAGAAAGTATCCACTCGCGCTACCATCCGTATCAACGAGAGAGATTTGACATACGTTGAAATAACTTGTATTTCAATCGTTGTTAAATAAATAAAGTTTAGTTTAAATATCAGTGTATTTTACGTTTGGACGTTGCACTTTCTTGATGTTTTTCTTTAATTAATATTCGTTAAAAATGTGTTTAATGTTAATTTTTGCATAATAGACACAACTATGAAAAGATGGTACTTACTCACACAATCAGTAGGCTCCTTATTCCATTCGTAATTTGTGTTTTTCCCACAAGAAAAGTTGTTGTTTCCAGGTTCATCAACAAAAAAATATCCCGATTCACAAATGACGTTACATTCGTAGTTCCCATCTAATGTTTGCTGGCATGTTTGAGTTGTTTTGCTTTTTTGCAACTTTGAAATATTACAGGCTAAAATGAATGTCGACAGTGAAGATAATATTAAGTGAAAGTATAGACAAAATAAGATGAACTTAAATTAAATTGAAATGCACAACACATGACGTATTCTCTTGATTTAGTTTAAGAACACCTGACTTTGATAGTTTTTAGAAAAGTGAATAGTAAAAGTTGTATGTATATTTGGTAAATTTGATCTCTCGCGAACTTCTCGTCATTATTGAATACATGTTCAGATATTTAACTTCGCATTTAATATTTACATTTATAAATCAAACTAAGTCTAAGAACTCGAACTTATTCTAAAAAAGCATATATGATATGTGTATTAGTTAGGTATTCTTGTTATCAATTTCAAATAACCCTTTGAATTTTTGTACGCTAAAATTTAGTAAAATACAGAATACTTTTTTCTTAAATACTAGTCGTTTCTTTACGATAAGCTATGTTGTGTTGTTGTTTACACTTTGTCTCATTTTGTTGGTGCGATCGCTGCTGATGACAAACCAACGCTAGAGCGTACAGTTATTCTTAGTCATCGAAGCGGAGAAAACATATTTTTGATATTTCCCTAATTTTTCAGAATTATTTTTCTACAAGTTTGCAATTTATTAACAATGTCCACACTTAAGACTTCTTGTCTCTTGCGGGGAGTGAGAAGATTTAGGCCTTATTAACCGGTTTAGCCACATTGCCTGGTTTCGTGCTTGGTGATCCGTCCTAAGTCGGTTCGCATGGAAACTAGTCTTGTGGATTGTTGTGACGTCAATATATTTCGTTTTATTCTGGTACTGAATTGTTTGTTTAATGTTGGTTTTTCAGTGTCTCTCTTCTGTTGATTCCACTTACCCTGTTTTGTTTTTTAAATGTAAAAACGTATTTCATCAACCATTCGTACCCACTTTGATTAATCATATAATAAGAATTGTTAATAACTTACTTAACGTCACAGCTAATTCGTTATTCAAGAGCGTGTTCTCACTACCAAGACTTTGTCACTAGAAGATTGCTGTTGACATCCACGCTTTTGAGGCAAGGTTATACACTACCCAGACTTCGGTCTGTTTTTCAGGAAGTTTTATGGCCGCCATCATGATACAGTGGGGGATTTTACAAGTCTGTTTCTGATATAATTACAGACATTATTCCTACGCCATAGTTTTAAGTTTGAGTTTCTACAAGTCATTAATTTGGCTTCATACTTACCTGTATTCTAAATTTGTGTGCTTGACTGATATACATTTTGGCTTTTTGTATTTCGGAAACCCCCTTTATTAATTGTTAATAAGTCAATCAGTCATTCCATTCAAAGTCGGTCAGTCCATCCGTCAGTCTGTCTGTCTGTGATTATATATATTTTTTTAATAATATATTTATATAACAAGAAGTATGCACGGTATAAAGGAGGGGGTACTCCACGTCGCCCTATTTTTACCGCTCTGCTTTAATGGTAATTTTGATACTTTTATTCCTCTCCTGTTAAAGGTTTTTCTCCTTTGCTCTTTCGTCACCGTAACTTGTGAATTTTCGTTATGGTGACTCTTGAATCGTACTCCTTTTTAAATAGTGGATAAGGTTACCATACACCGGAATGACACGGAGGAATCGCGGCGGGTGGCACATGTGTAGCAGGAGACGCTTACCATATCGCGAGAACCTGGTTTCCCTTCAAGTTTTTTAATAGAAGGTCATGATAATTCCACTTTTAGTTAATAAAAGTATATTTGGTTCTTTTTGCTGTGTGCGTCCAACGTTTTTTTTTATTGTTTGCCAATGTCCATGGACTTACGGACGTAAACTATCGTCTTGGTTTTTCGATTGAATATTTTACAGTTTCATCGGAACCATTTTGAAGATATATTTCTTATTATTATTTTAACCGCTTATTATGTCCAAATGTTTATGCCGTTCAAGGATTTTCCTCTTACTAGATTGCTTCATAAATTAGAAACTTTGCTACAAACATAAAATACAAGCTCTTTACCAAATTTCAGCATAATCCGTCACCCCATGTTGAGTGTGCCTGTATATCCTATACTAAAATATCCTTAATAGTGATAAAGTAATTTCCAGATATTTTGGACAGTTTTTTCTATAGTCTTAAGTAGGGAAAATTGGTAAATGACGACAGATAGTAGAGAAATGTTGCAGGGAGCTTGTATTTATGTTTGTAGCACAGTTACGAAGTTTGGAAGCAATCGAGTAGAAGTTAAGTCTTGAACGGCAAAAACATTTGGACATAATAAGCGGATACGGAGTATAGTCGTCAGTCCGTATGAATAGGTTATCTGGAGTATTGTTTTCTTTTAAAGGTGATATTTGATGTTGTAATGTTGATGTGTTTGTTTTTGTTCTCCGCTTTCTCCGTGTCTTTAATACATACACGGACAATCTTGTATATTACATTCTTGTAGACTGGTGTCGTGCCCCTCACAGGGTCTACCATAGACTGGTTCTGGTGGAGGTTGTGTACATGACCTGTTCCTTGCTTGCCTTCCGCCGCCACATGTTACGCTGCAGTCCGCCCAAGCTGACCACTCAGACCAGGTGCCTTGGACTTTTGAATGGCAAAAAAAAATTAGGAGGAATCACTCACTTTTCAAAACAATAACAGGAATCGCACACTCTACGCAGTAACTTGGTTGTTATTTCTTTTCCTCTCTAAATCTTTGTTGCACCATGTTTGTTCGCATTTGAGCAACTTTTGAAGGCCCTTCTTTAAAAGAAGGCCTGAACTCTCTGACAGGTTACGCCTTCACAGATGATTAACCCATACACTTCCATTTGTTTATATTATCTAAGCACGTCACCTATTTGTGTTTGTTGTGCCTTTGTACTATGACTTTAGATTTTTTATATCATCTCCTACATTCCTGCTCTATGAATAAGTACTAAGTATCTATATAACATAGAAAATCGTATGTAAAGGAAAACTTAAACCAACGATGTTGTTAATGAAAATCGTTTGTACTATCAAAACAAATTACACATAACATGTATATTATGTAAAAACGAACACTCACTTATAGTTACATCACAATATGTTCCTTTGTAGTCATCTGCGCATGTGCATGTGTAGTTCCACTGTAGGTTATTACAGGTGGAGTTGTTGTCACATATATTACTTTCACAGTAGTCAGGTGCTGTTCCACAGTTTTCACCAGTATATCCTCCAATACATGTACAACCATACACCCCAAGTCGATCTTGGCATACATGTGATCCACATGGGTTACTGGCACATTCATCTGTGTCTATTGAAATGATACATTAAGAACTTCCTTACGAAAATTCATGATAAATCCTACATGTGTACAACACAAAGATTTAATGAGACGTTATCATAAAACTAGAAAAAAGTAGATGCTCGAATATAATAGTGTCTTAAGATTCATTATAACTTTGCTCGTATTTTCTTGTAGTTGTGTTAACATGAGTATAATTGTGTATAATTTATTGCATTTTTAATATCAATGCAGATATATTCGCTGCTATGTTATATAATCCGTTTCAAATATTCAACGGTATTAATGTAATGCCTACTACACTCTATAATACACTACACTACGTTAATATGTGTCACTCATTCATTTTAATATATTGTTTGGTATGGCTGATCTTACCATCACACAGAGTTGTTGTTGTTGTTTCAATTGAAGATTTGTGCTTGAATATTCCCATAGTATACAGTGCATCATTATGAAATGACGAGCAGTCCTGACTAAGGGATGTTATTTCTGTGTTGTCTAGTGCCCTATTGAACATCAGAAAAGCAGAGATTCTACATCCTACAAAGGTAAAAAACAAAATAAATTATATGTTGTATTATTAATAATTGCATTGTATATAATATTTCTGATGTTAGGTCTTTTTGAAATCATACATACGTACTTTCCATCAATACAATATATTTAATCCATTTGATATCGGGAAAATATATATATCTTCAGTTATTCGTTAAGTATCTAACTGTACGATACAAACAACGGTTTATTAATGAGTTTCTCTCCGACCTCTCCATTTGAATTCATATAGCCACGTTGATTAACGCTTTAAACCAAAGTGATGCTGCTTGCTTTACCATAAATATTTCGTTTTATATGTGTTCTACTATATGTTTCCTTTGCTATATCAACAGAGTTTAGAATGCGTGCATTGTTATGGGTTTCAATGCTTCTTACTTTGTATCTTTATTGCCGCCGCAAATCAGTTATTAATGGCAGTGATCGTTTAGATACTTAATTATGAATCTGAAATCACAGTTCGAATCATTCGTTCATTTCATATTTACGATTTTGCGTTCACACGCTATATACTATTGTACCACATTCTAGTTTGAAATCTAGATTAAAAACTATTCTTGTTTCTTGCTGATTATGAACGGACGTTTTATGGGAAAACAAAGTATTCAATAAACATATTGGAATTCTGATATATACTTTCTAAACTCCAACCTATTGTGTCTGTATAGTGCAACTGAACTCAAAAACAATTTCTTTGAAAAGAACCTCGTATTCCATATTTGTATTTAGATAACACATAAGCGTCTCGTGGGAACTTAAATCCTTTGTTTCTTTAGCAGGTCGAAGTTTAAGACGCACGTTGTAAAAACGTAGCAAAACAACGAATACAAATTTGCACTGCTTGTACTGTTTCATATCCGTACATCTTGAGAAAAAATTGCACAAATTCCACTTTTTTAACAACAATTTACTGCAAGTATGAATAATTGCATTTCCCCATTATTTAATTGAGCTTTATCAAAATAATTCGGCAGAAACAACCTTATTTTTTCAAACGGCGACTTTATTACTAGTGTATTTCAGTAAGTACAAAATTGGCATTGAATTGCCAAGAATGTGACTAATTAGGTATTGTTAGATTTTTATTTTTGTCTTTCATTAACATCAGGTTTCTTACCCCCTTTTTGTGGCTGCGTAGCTTTAGTTCATTGGGGTTAAAGTTATTCTGAAATCAGAAATGTATTCTCCCTTTAGCGTACGTTGATGACGGGTATTCTCCCTTAAGCGTACGTTGATGACGGGTATTCTCCCTTTAGAGTACGTTCATGACGGTATTCTCCCTTTGGCGTACGTTGATGACTGGTATTCTCCCTTTAGCGTACGTTGATGACGGGTTTTCTCCCTTCAGCGTACGTTCATGACGGATATTCTCCCTTTAGCGTACGTTGATGACGGGTATTCTCCCTTTAGCGTACATTGATGACGGGTATTCTCTCTTTAGCGTACGTTGATGACGGGTATTCTCCCTTTAGCGTACGTTGATTACGGGTATTCTCCCTTTAGCTTACGTTGATGACGGGTATTCTCCCTTAAGTGTACGTTGATGACGGGTATTCTCCCTTTAGAGTACGTTGATGACGGGTATTTTCCCTTTAGCGTACGTTGATGACGGGTATTCTCACTTTGGCGTACGTTGATGACGGGTATTCTCCCTTTAGCGTACGTTGATGACGGGTATTCTCCCTTTAGCGTACGTGGATGACGGGTATTCTCCCTTTAGCGTACGTTGATTACGGATATTCTCCCTTTAGCGTACGTTGATGACGGGTATTCTCCCTTTAGCGTACGTTGATGACGGGTATTCTCCCTTTAGCGTACGTTTATGACGGGATTGAATCATATCAACACCTAGAATGCAGCTCGCTTTTTAATTTCTTGAACAACGTTACATCACAGCGGGTGGCATTTGTTATAAAGGAAGCACACACTGTGCCAGACAATATGCTTAAGCTCTGGTTAGTAATAAAAAGCCGCTTTATTTTCGTGCTAAATTATATTTTTTGAATGTTTTGTGAAACCAATATTCATCTTGTGTTTGTATATTCTAACAAACTAAAAGTTGTTTTTAAGTTTCTTTCACACGATAGTTAACCAATATATAACTACATACCCCCAGTACTGCCAGCACTCTGTTGAATCTGCAGGCTATCTCCGTTATAGACAAACATTCCACCGTATGTGTGGAGGCTATCAACATATTTGTTTCCATCCATATAAACGGTAACCCTATTTGTCTCCCATTGCAGAATGTGATGGTGCCATTTCCCATTCATTGACTCGCTATGTAACGTCTCTTGTTTTCTGCGTTAGGCAACAATAGGTAGCGTTGTAAACGACATGAACAATATGATGTTATTATGTATATGTATACTTTTTGCATTAATGTAAACAACCCTATATTTCTCTGCGATTTACTTTCGTGGAGTTCGCGTTTGAGTGACAAATGTCCGAAAATGAAATACAAACGACATTTGTTTTATGAAATATAAACATACAGGTATTGTAATACAAAAAGCGAACGTTAAGTCGCTGCGAATTGATTTCCAACCTGATAACCGTGAATTGCCTCAAATAAATGTTAGTTAACAGTATATCATGTTTACAGAGGACCAAATACAACAATACCATACGGACATAATTTTTGAAAAGATATCACGATAAATTTCTAACAATTTACCAAAGTATAATTAAACGGTTAATTCTTTCTAAAATACTACTCCTTTTTTATTCGAAAAAAATGTCAGATATTGAACTCAATCTGCATACAGATGCAGTACAATAAAACCAATTATTACATGCATGTCGTAGTAGTGCATAGAACATCACATAATACTAAGAATAACTTACCCGTACAGTTGAAGAGAGGGTGCTGAACTCAACGAAAAAGTCATGACTATATTACTCCCATTTTTGAGTATACACGTCGGTGTGATGCTTGCTTCTTTAGGACAGAAATGCCAAAATGCTATAGAGGCATTTTCAATATCAACAGTTGCAGTTGCGAGGGTTGTTAAACTGTTAGGTTCGTTCATAACTGCTTCAAAATCTACAAATTCAGACCAATTACTGATTAAATCATGCATCTTTGCTTTAGGTATTTAGTTATACTAGACCCTTGTGAGCCCTAGCGTTTTCTCATAGAGTTCTTGTCTATTTTAGATAAATTAGTTTTCTCCTGAGCGTCCGTTGACAACAGTAAATTGATAGCTAGGCCTAGAATCTTGAACGATCTGATATATCACCGAAACTGTTTTTGTCTTATGGCATAGTGGCCAGTTCTAGTTTGCAAATTTGTATAATTGGATAATTTTTTTAAGCAACTGAAAACAATAGATAACAAACTATAACAGTCTGAAATTAAAAGTTTAAAAAAAAAGCGCACGTACAGAAGAAGATTTTAAGAGATACCAAATATAATGTCAAACTACCATCTCCTCAAATTATGATGTTGAGATTTTCCAAGTTTAAAGTCTTTCAAAAAGTTTGTTTGTATCATTTACCTTTGCATATTGACGAAGATGTCGAACCTAGTGATTTTGTAGATTTTGAATCTCCACAAGGCAAACAACATGTACTATAAATGTCAGAAACATAAGTTCCAATGTCACACACTGAACACGGAACTAGACCAGAAGACGAATATGCTCCAGATGGACACATCTCTGAAATAATGAGAACATATTTATTACAGCGATACAGGACTCAAACTATTTAGACTGAATATTTTGTATTCCTTCTATGTTTGTAGAATTATACATTGTATTGTGGTATTGTTTATATAAAGAATATTTAAATATTGTTAATTGAATAATCAAGATAGATGTATGGAAAACAATCAGATAAAGTCCCTTACCTTTGCAGTAAGTTTCATTCTTTGACCCAATTGATTCTGTGGAATGTCTAGCCGGACAGGAGATACAGCTGAGTTGATGTGACTCGTTCTGGTAACTTCCTATCGGACACTTCAAACATGAACTTGTAACATTATTATAATACGAGCCAGTAGGACATCCCTCTATAGAAATTAAAAGAATAAATTTCAAATCAATTTTGCATACCTTTAAAGTGGTATCTATCATATTAACGGGAGTACCAATTGTGTAAATAAACTTTGTTTGTTTGTTTGTTTAATTAGGGTTTAACTTCACTTCCAGAATATGTCACCGATATCGCGACAAAAGACCAAAGGAGACAAACCAAAAGATAGGACAGAAAGAGAAGCGGCGACAGGAACGGGAAATGAAAGTAATAGAGATAGTTAAGAAAGAAGGATGAGCCCATGCAACGGCG
>JAUMGZ010184550.1:0-13715 GCA_032359645.1 Pododesmus macrochisma
AAAGTAATAGAGATAGTTCAGAAAGAAGGATGAGCCCATGCAACGGTGTTTCCGCCTACTCTTCTATCGAACTTTACTTGGGGATCTCTATCGTGCCAGGGGGTTAAAATCCCTGTACACGAGATACATTGGCAAACAAATAATAACTGTGTCAAATGAATAAGCACCGGGATGTGAGTAATTAAATTGGCATCACAACAATCATCATGACTAGTAACCCATGCGGACCGACAAAGGACGGTCACACAGCACGAAATCTGGCGATGTGGTTATACCTGTTAATGAGGCATCAACCTTTCTACTTCCCGTATGAGACTATAAGTCTAAAGTACAGACATACACATTCACCATATGAAGGATATTTAAAGTGGTATATCCTAAATTGTAGACAAACGTATACGTTTGCTTTGTGTTGGTAGGCAAATGTTTAAATCCTTGCCTCGTCAAAAATCTTAGATGTTAAATTAGGCAGTCTTCTAGTTCTTTGCTAAGTGCTCTTCATTTATGAATAGGAGAATCACTGGTTAGCTTGTTGTCAGGATAATGTGACAGAGTGAAGTATAATATCAATGTATCTGCGGCATGATATTCTAGTTAGACAACCCTATGAAGTCGCACTGCTACAAGCAGACACCATCTCGATATGACTTGACATGAGTTAAAGGGACGTTTAACACCAATAAAGCTAACAAATTCAAGTTCCCATGACCATCTTCCCGATGATGGAGCAATACAATATTAACAACAAAAAAACTTGTGTATCAATAGCAATCCATGTATCCATGATAAAACAATTATAAATATTTCAGAAACAAAAAAAAGTTGGATTTAAAAAAAATATGCTCCATGTAAATATTTCACGAAAAAAAAGTATAATGGAGCCGTCAACGTAAGTAATTGAAAATTTAGGACAAAGCTGTAAAAAACGGCGGGAAAAAAGTTACGACGAAATCTAGCGCTTACGACGGGTTGATTAAAAAACATGAATCGTATTCAAGTGGAGACTTGTTGGACAGTTCTGATTGACTTTCTTTCAAGACATATTATTTAAACATAAATATCCAATCTGATAATATTTAGAGAATTACAAAACATGTATTGTAATACCGAATCGGCTGTAGAATATCAATAACGATAGTTTTTGAAGAAAAAATGGGAATATGCTTTTTAACTCACTGCTGTCTAAATTTAAAAAAGTATTTCAATTATAAAAGACATTAAACCATGGAGATATATTGGACATGTTACTAACAAAATTTGATAAATTTATATGCAACAAATCGTCAAAATGTTTAAATGAAAATACGGTATAAATTACTACAAAAACGGCGGGAAATAAAAAGAACGTAATGTAGCGTCAAGTGGATTAGATTCTAGTAGGATTCGGTACACATGGGGACTAATCGGTGGACAACTCTAATTTTTGTATATGCTGTAGAAAACTATTCACTACACCCGTTGTACAAGGTTGATACATTTTCAAAGATACTGATTTGTTGGTACCGAATCTGCGCTAGGGGCATTGCGTACAGTTGTATTTCAGAAAAATCTGCAACGAATCAGTTTCAGAAATTTGACTTCAGATAACGGAGACAAAAAATAGTGCGCTTTTCGCGGAAGGTTTCTTGTTAAGAGAAGAGAAAGTTCACACCTTTCCATTGTTCTCGACACTTCCGGACCTGCTACTGAGACTACTGAATACAAGAAAATAGTAATGTGTGATTTCACAAAAAAACACAGTAGTTATGTGATAAATGTGTAATAACAAGAAGAAATAGGAAAAACAGAACAAAAACTATGTCTCCATTTCACGGGAGGGTTCGGCTCGTAAGAGTTCCACTACTTGTTCTTCTGTTTCTCTCTTTTCAAGTCTGTGTAACCATTCACGCCTCTGGAACAGAAATATGTTTATGAAAATATACGAAATTATTAAACTTTATTAATAGAATAGTAAATAGAAATACCAAGACCATATGCTAGGCCGTAAGTCCATGGACATTGGCAAACAATATAAAATCGTTGGACGCTCACAGAAAAATGAACCAAATTTACATTTATAAACTAAAAATGGAAACATCACGAACTTCTACTAAAAACCAAAAGCAAAACCAGGTGATCGCGATATGGTAAGCATTTCCTGCTACACATGTACCACCCACCGCGATGCCACTGTGTCAATCCGGTGTATTATTACTTAATTCACCAATTAAAAAGGAGCAAGAGTCCAGAGTCACTATAAGAAAAAATCACAAGTTTTGGAGACAAAAGAGCAATAACAGGAGAGGAATAGAAGTAGCAAAATTAACATTAAATCAGAGCGGTAAAGATAGGACGACGAGGAGTAAACTCCTCCCCTTGTACCGTGCATACTACTTGTTATATAAATGTATATTAATTAAAATATATATATATATATAATCAAAGACAGGCAGACGGGCGGACGTACTTTTGATGGAATGACTGATAACAAAGACGGTAACAGACAAAATCTTTCAGACCACTTTTAACAATTTAATTCAAAATACTATTACAAAGTCTTTGCATTAAATATGAATTTCTAAATAAGGGCAATAGTAAAAATAATGGTTATGTCAATCTTAGTTCCGTGCAGAAATCTTTCACCGACGGCACGGCAACTGTGACTTCATTTTGCTTTCTTCGAGGAATTAAACGAAACTTTTGCAATATTTGAGACATAAAGTGTAGGGAGCATATATGTTTATTTATAATTAAGGATTATCAAGTTCAGTCTAATGATTACTTTTTGATAAGACTATCAACTGTACTGTTGGTCCTATTTCTTCTTATTTTTAACCAATAATATGTATTTATATATCTTAAACTAAGCAAATCGTGAATGTAGGATATATATATTCATGAGCACAAAGATACATATACATGTGACCTTTGCTACATAATACAGGACGGAATTGAAATATAAATCAGTATTAATATATCGATATTATGTATAAGTGTTATTTCTTTCCGAGAAATAATATTGAAAATACTTAAATTAAACAATATTTTAACACGTTCAAATTAAAGTCAAAACTGTTCCTTAGAATGCTTCTTATACTATTTCTAAAACACAAAAATCAATTGATTGAAAATACTCAGAGACTTTTATTCACAATAAAGTTAAAACCTTTCCTTTTTTATTTTTAATCTTAGTGATTAAAATCCATGCTCAAAAGACACTTGCAAGGTCTAGTTTCACATTTTCGATGTATAAATGATAAAAAATAAATTAAATCAAAGATTAAAAGACATATTTGATTGCAGTTTGACATTATATATGTGAGATGGAAAATCAAAAGAGAATTGAGGGTCATCAACCTTAACGACTTTAACACATCAAACATGTATACATGAATGTACAGCCGAACTAGGAATACTTTTTGAAGTGTTTCACTAAATGAATTTTATCTTTAGCGTTCTTTATTTGTGGTAGATTTGTAGCTAGTACTGGGATCATTGACACACAGGACGCTACACTTGGCTCTTATAGATATTATATCTTAAGTGTATTGGTTGGTATGTTCAGTTTTTAAGTTTGTGTCGCTAGACAGCTCTACTGGACACACAGGATTTACACCACCAGAAGAGTATGACTTTAAATGTGTTTTGATAAACAAACAGACTGATTGAAAGTTTAAACTTTATCATTGAAAAAAGAACTTCAATGCCAATATAGCAGCGTGTGATTGATTTGGGCAAATCACACGTTCGCATGACCCGTCCATCAAACAAGAGAGGGATACTAATGGATTGGATTCATCAATCAGTCGCAATCAATTCGCCTTAAACCTGAATTAACCTGCATTCAAGCAATTTCCTCACCTAACGAATGTTAGCAAAACGAATACAACTTACAGTTGGCCACATGTTCAAATTCAACATTACCATTCTGTATGTATATATAATTGAAAAAACAATCATTATGCTATATTAAATTCCACATGATTGTAATCTGCTTTGTTCCTACATAATGTAAATTGATAAATATGTTTTAGTTTGCTTTTCTAGCATATACAGTCAACCCAATCTATAAACACCACAAAAGAGACAAGCAAAAATGGTCTTTATATGAAAGTGGTCTTTATATACAGGTAAACATTAGTAAAATTTAACTTCAAGAGATCTGATTTAGGTGGTCTTTGTCTAAGAATGGTCTCATTATTGATGCAGTCGCTAGAGTAGATTGCACTGTTAATGAAATAACTGAAATTACTGTTATATAGAAGCATGATGGAAAAACCGACTTTGCAAAAGTCGACATATTTTTATTTGCAGTGTGTAAAGAAGTTAATACGAAAAACCAGGACGATATCTAAAAGCCGTAAGTCCATGGACATGGCCGAAAAAAGTAAAACGTGGGACACACACAGAAAAAGGAACAAGAATACAAAAAAGAAACATATGTCACCGTAGGAATATGTCACAAATAACTTTACGAAAGAGTAAAGAGGAACTACCATCGGCAGGTTAGGGATAGAAGAAGCAAGAGTAGCATAAAAGCAAAGCAGTAAAGATAGTCAGCAGAGATGACATTATAATGTGATTAAATACTATCAAAAGAACTTGAAAAGGGATATAGAACTTTAATTTAAACGGACGCAAGAAGAATATTATATAAGGGACAAAATATGTGAGGCATAACTCCGTACGAACCATCTTCAAAAGACGTTCAGATGAAATCTATGTGACCAAGGCCAGGAAGCCGGAATTATGACGTCATTATTCAAATTATGACGGATACAACAAATTCGAAAGGAAAAATAATATAAAAAAGTGCAAACTATAACATGCGACCAGAAAATAAATATGTATAAGGAAATAGAACACATAGTCTGTGGGAGAGTCCCGCGTCCCACGTCTAGCCTCAAAGGGTCAACAACCATATTCACACAGAAAAAGGACAATAGCTTTGTCAAATTAAAGTAAACACAGCTGTATCGGACAACCCAGTGTAAAGCATGACTTTATTCTTTATATGCGCAATAAATCATATTCTCCATCATTGCTGATGCGATTTTTAGTGTATAAATATAGAATTCGATACCTAAACTCTTAAGACACAAACAGAAGCTTACTAGGTATATCAATACAGACTACGGGTCACATTGTAATACATGGGCTAACCACATATTAAACTAACAGAATATGAACAACATATTATTGAAAAGTGTAGTTATATATATTAATGCAGTTTGTATTCTTATCGGTGGCATGTTTCAAATTGCATTTTTGTATAGAATAAGCATACCTTTTCGAAATCTAAACCAAACTCAAGACATTTGGTCATTTTCCTCGGTAAGTATGGAAACAATACGTCACCAATTGGTAGCATATATCTGGTGTCAACTTCTTCTGGTAACGGATACCCTTTCACAAAAAAGCAAATAATAAATTGATAAGATTTTAGCATATTTAATTAAGACCGGTTTAGAAAACACAGTATAACAAAAGTTAGTTTGTTATTAGGAATAGTTCTAATCAATGTAGGATGGCTATCCCGCAAAGTGAAAAAACATTGAAGTTGAACCAATTACAGAAATAATTACGACAAACTAAGACGATATTCGAAAGACATGGGCATGGTCAAATAAAAAAAAAAACGCCCATAATGCAGAAAAAGAGCAAAAAAAAAAAAATTTATTAACTGAAATGGTAACATGACGAACTTCTATAATAGTGTTTCTTTTTATATTTGGATAAACTTCTTAATATGATACTCAAATTTCAATTGTAAATATGTTTACTCAATGGAAAAGAAAGTAATGCTTATAACGTAATCCATGGTCACAAGAAAACAATAGGCAAACACGAAAAAAAACACCTAGAATTACCACTATGCATTTGTGTTAAGGTAGAGCAATTAGGGACGCACGTTTACATAATTATATCTATCTATTGCCCTTATCAATTGCAGAAGTTCCTTAAATCAGACTGAAACCAAGGCAATTGCAATATTATTAGTGATAAAAAGCATTGAAATACCTCAGAAAATATCACTAACACAATAACAGGAACAGAAGAAAAGCAACAACAGTTATAATGCACGGAAACACAATCAAAATTAAAAGACCAGTAAGTGGCATGCTCCTATGTTACTGTGTTACACAATGTATCGCCTACTACTTGACTACTTGACTCGATTTTTAAGCGCAAGGGGTTAACATTCTTTGAAAATAGGACCTTACTTTAAGCGCCCTTATGAAGGCATGTCTTGGTAAAACATTGATTTACAATGCCACTTTCAGTGCCTTGGTTTATCCAACAAAAAATATATCCCTCCGGGTTATCGATGTATTGAAATCTCTGTCGAATACAGAGTTTTAACACATTTTTTATAAGTATTAAACAGCAAAAGATGCAATGATTGATTACAAAATATATAACAAACACTTAACAGTCATACAGCTTATGTTGAAATGCAACCAAGTGGTTGTAATTTAAAAAAGAGATGTGCAAATTTAACCGACTTGTGTAATTATATGTATTCTAAATAAAGAATTACCTGTTATCAAACTGACCACTGATCCTACCAGTAGGGTAACAAATATAGCAATAGTTGAATATAGAGCATACGACACAGTGTACAACTTCTTAATCCCAGACCTGTGATTACATACAATTCAACAATACATTAGTAAAGACAGTTCCCCTTGACTTCATTTGAAGAGGATTAATTGGCAGCTACTCTTCAAACGTGGTTGATTTTTTTTTTCTTTCAATATTGTCCCGCTTATGTTTACAATTCAAGTTCAAGATCATAAAACTGACCTTGTCAACATTTCTCACCCCATTTATAGTTTATCGATAATTGAACGATATTGTAATTTCGCCTCTGTTGTATTGTGCGGCCATAGGTTAATATTCGATCTCGTACTATCGCTGCTGATTCGCTCTTTTGTTAATGTTGTTGCTTCTCTTCCCATCCTGTCATTTGATTTTTCTTATTTCGTCTTTCGTCACGTTACCAGCGAAAGATTCTGGTGGTGACATACACCTTCTTTTTACCCTGGAAAGGGTTACCAAATACCGAATTTACGTGGAAACATCACTGCGAGGACAAGTGTATAGCACACAAATCTTATGTATGTACTCTTTTTCCGTATTTACTTTTTTCTGTGTGTATACATAAATGTCCGCTGATCCATTTTGTCATCCTTATTCTGAGCTAGCAAAACTTCAAGATCTAGAATACCAAGAAAAGCCATTCGTGATAGATATTGTTTTTCATATTCAGAATTGCAAACTGAAGAGATCAACAAATAAACATAATATCTATAAGAGGCAACAAAACTATTCTAGCGGGATTGAATAGACCCAAAGTTCTAAACCTATACTGGAAACGCATGCGTATGCTGTTATTTGAGCAATATAATATATAATTATGGAATTTTTACCCATTGAATATGCTGTGATAATGACTGGTTTAAAGATATTGACCGACGCGTTAGCAAATAGTAAATAGAATCGAGTCGAATCTGTTTAGATTTTTAGATAAAGATATCTACAAAGCAACCATATAAACCTTAATTCATCATATTTCAAATCTATGACTTGTTATGTTCCTGGATTGAGTAGATTTAATATCCGATCACTTTACGTATACGACAACAAAACAAGATGAGTGTAATCATCAAAACGAAAGATAAATATTCGTGATGTTTCTTTTTTAATTAATAAATGAACATTAGGTTATTTTTTCTGTGTGCTTTCCACGTTTTCCTTTTGTTTGCCCCATGTCCATGGACGTACGGCTTTTGGATATCGTCTTGGTTTTTTGTATTACTATTTTACAAACCAGCAACAGTTGCATCAAGTTAATCAGCACCAGAATATAAGAGAATGAAAATGACGTCTCAGCAATCCTCAAGATCAGTTACCAGAGGACCTCTTAATGTTTATTTCATAAAGAGTACCTACATTGAATCATTTTGATGTTAATAAATAATTTAATCTTAAATTTGAAAGAACACTTATTATAATTTCAAAAATAAAACTTAAATGAAAAATAACAAATAATTCAAATATCATTTTTTGATTGATGATTAGGAATGGGAGGAACTTTTAGACAGGAAAATCTATTTCATGTTTGGGTCGCTTTCATTAAACGAAGATTCGACCGACCAAATCAAGGCACAACCAATATAACTAAGATGATTAGGCACCACGCAACACTCAATGGATGCAGTATTTTAAAAGTTAAGAATCAATATAATTAAAGTTTACTTACACTTCTTCATTATTATATAGTTCCATGTTTTTCCAGTATTGCAAGGTCTCATTTTGGAAACTGAAATTTATATCATTTTTATTAATTGACATTTCAGTCATGTTGAAATGCATCGAGGAATTGTTATCGAAACAATTATCAATTGGATTTAAAGGAAGCCATGGCTCTTTGGGAATATCTGGAGTGAAACTTTGTCCCAGTGCCATCCACAAAACAAAGATCATGCTGGTAAGTGTTCCAACCATTGCTCCCTAAAAAAGAATAAAACTCATTATTAACGAGCGAAATTTGGTAATTGATTCAGAGGAATATATAGATTTTGGATGACAATTCACCATTCGGTCATGCATATTGATAACGATGAAGTGAACCCAACAATAATAAATTAGAATACGCTTTAGGTGCTAGCAATTTTACTGCCTCCGCAAAGATAGCTCTTTTGTGAGCATTCTTAAAGGAGGTTTACATTACATTTCTTCAAACTTCCATGAATTCAAAATTTGTATGCTTTAATGATCAACATTTAGGCTTCCATATCCCCCTTTATTTAATTGAAAGTCCGTCCGTCTATTTTTGATAATGTAATAACATATATTGTGATATAATATGTAGTATGCGTTCATGGGTTTTTATTCCTTGTCTTACTGTTTTTTTTTCGAAAGTCTTGCTGTCATCTTAATAACATGAATCAGTATAGCATTAATTATTCTACACGCACACATACTACATACTACATCATCTTCTAACAATTTCTTTAACCCTGGTTGTGTACCTTTGATGTTGCCCATGGACATAATATTGAATACAGGAATAATCCTGAAATAGGTCCACCTGCACAGTGCATTAAACTGACGGATACCTAAAATTAGAAAAAAAGAAACATAACGTCACAATAAATAGGAATATGTTCAGCATATTTTTTTTAATTCTTTCACATTAGTGTATTATTTCTGACAATTGTCATAATTTTATAAAACTACCCTTCATGGGTTCCAAAATTGCAGGCTAAAACGAATCAGTCGTTGTCTCTGTTTCTAAATAGAGCTGTTTATTACGTCAGTTCCGCTCCATGCCGGTCGGCAGGTACGAGGACACAAATTGGACTACTCAGGGAGAACATGTAAATTTGTAAATATATGGACAAAACTTAAGTACAATTTTCTTTCGCATTTTATACAATTCAACCAATTGGAAAATCGCATAACACAAAATTGCTCTTAATGCTAAACACACGTGTTTTCGCATTACGCAGGGATGCAGATTGTACAAATGGTTACGCAATAACCCATCTTCAAGTGTCGCCCTAGAACACAAAACAGGTGGAATTAACATTAAACTAGGCACATTCACGCAAAATATCATGGTTTATTATGTCATACTGGTCAATGCGTCAAAGAATTTTGCATGCAGAAATTTCAGCCATTTTTATTTAAAGTGGTCAAATTTATTATTAGGGTACTAGTCAAATTTGGAAACTGTGATGTAATAAACATTCAAATCACTATGCCAACAGAGCCATGCATTGTTTATTATACCGAAAAAATAAACCAGGCCTTGAACAGTGTGCACATTGTACTGATTCTTCAATGAGCTGCGCGTGCTCAAGGTTGGTGAAACATCGAATCTCACGGCAGCGCGCGCCTCGGGGAGATCCGATGTTTTTACTCATCATCTTCATTTTGCACGTTTTAGCCAATCAGCCCTACTGTTACATCAGTGAGGTATAACAATATTTGTAATTACATCAGAAAAAAACACTTGTTATATCTCTCTACTGTATCCTGATGGCGGCCATAAAACTTCCTTAAGGCAGACTGAAGTCTGGGTGTTAGAAGTTGTTCAAAACGATATATATTTGTAACTGCGTAAATATAAGCATAAATACCTGTATTATAGCACCTTTCATATTACTGGCAACAAATGCTAAGGCTAAAGCGCATAATCCGGACCCTATAACTAAAAATGCAAACAAAACCTGACAAATGAACGTTTTCAGAATAATTTAAAAAAAAATTAATTGCTTAACAAACAAAAGATCTCATTTACAAAATAGCTGATATAATTTAAAAACTAATTGACATAAGAAACCACAAACATAAAATCTTTTGAATCATAACGAACAAGCCAAAGTTACGTATCTTAAATAAGTATAAAAATTCAATTGATAAAATGTCGGATTTCAAATTAGTCCTTACCTGATAGTTTAGCTATAATCAGTGACGTTCTATCCGACAGGTTTTTCTTAAAGGGCTTGACGAAGTCTTCGACGAACTGTGCAGAATTACTGCTTAATCCAGAGGAAATAGTGCTGAAAATAAATCAATAAAGTGCAATCTATTTTCAGGAGACAATTTTTAGTTTTATGTACATATGCACTGAAAACAGCAACCCGATTTAAATCGATTTTGTAATGCATTGTTCATAGCCATGCCATCTAATGCGGCATCTTAGTTCGATTATATTTATTTGGTTTATTTTCCAACAACTGTACAAAAGTAATAACCAAGACGATATTCTAAGCCTTAAGTCCATGGACTATGGACAACAAAAGGAAAACGTGGGACGCACTCAGAAAAAGAACCACATATACATGTTTTAACCTAAAAAGGAAACATCACGGATTTCTATTAAAAACTAGAAGCGAAACCAGGTGCTCGCGATATGGTAAGCGTTTCCTGCTTATATTCCAGTGTCCAGTACATGTATCGTGTTTAATAAAGCACGATCATTGATATGGTAACGTCAGTTCGATACTTAAATGATAATGTTATTAATAATTATCTTCTCGTAACTGTTATAAAGATGGGAAAAAGGCCAATTGTTGTACTCAACCGATAAAGTTTTTGATTGTTTTTGGTGGATTTAATCTGCTTGTTATATTGTAATGTAAAGCAGATTTATTGTTACAGTTTTAAATGTTTGTGGTCTGAGACCCCATATCCGCGGGTTAAGTGGAAAAGTTTGGATCATATTAACCAGTTTAACCGTGGAAAACCATGCATATTTTTGAATAAACGTCCGAATGCCTTCTGTGGTGGTGGTTTGCCTCGAGTTTTGATACGATGAACTTTTATGTGTGTATATATTTTCATTTCATGTTTGTTGGTGTTTTCCTTGGTCGACAGTCATTCTGATAAAGCTTAACTTTTACTAACATTAATCAAATAAGCTGTTTTCGAGTAGTTGAAAAGTCTCTGCAAACTAGCTGTTTTGACGTCACAAAAAGGGATCATGAAGCAAACGTTTGGAGAAAACAGACCATTCATTTATGATGGGAAAGAGTATCAAAACTATTATTATACCTCATTGATGTAACAGTAGCGCCGATTGGCTACAGCATACCACATGACGGGGAAACAAAACATCGAATATCTCTTGGGCGCGCGCTTCAGGAAGTTTCGATGTTTTATTTCCCTGGAGTACATGCAGCTCATTAAAGAATCAGTGCATTGTGCATACTGTTACAGGCCTGGTTTGTTTTTTAGGTTTAATAAACAATTTATGACCCTGTATGCTTGTCACCCTGCTTACAGGTCCATACATGTATATTATCAGGTGTCAACCAAAAAGGCATAGTATGGGACAACATTTCGAACATACATCATGCATACCATACTTGCAACATTTCTCTTAAGCATACAAACTTCACCCGCGAATAGTATTTATGCACCACAGCTTTTTCAACAAATCCGAGTATAAGGACTTTGCAGCTAGATGATTTTAGCCACTGTTATCTGCTTTGTGCTACTTTGCTACACTGCTTTTCCTGTTTCATATTGTCATTTGTAAATATCTTTAAGTTTTTTAATAGAATGTTGTGATGTTCCCTTTTAGCTAGAATTATTTATGTGTGTCACATGTGTGTTTCTTTTACTTGCTCATGTCCATTGACTTACGTTTTTTTTTAATATCGTCTGGGTTTTTCGCACTTTCTTCTTCTACTTAGAGTTGTATTAACAATTAATGTGAATGGTTGAATGCTGAAATAATTGATAGCGCTATGAATTATATATTTTTAGATGCATGTCTATAATCAAGATTTCTTGTCTCGTGTGGGAAGGGATAGGTTGAGGCCCCACTAACCAGTTTAAATATACCAATCGGTTTCGTGCTTGATTGCCTACTAAGCACAAAACTTGTCTTAGGGATCATTGTGACGTCATTCAAAATCCTTGGTAATTTTGCATTGTCTATACTTAGATCTATATTTAAAAAGTTTAATGGCCACCATCACAATGCATCGGAAATATGTCAAGATGTTTAGATCTTTCATTTATCGAGGTCTTGTCTATTCTAAATTCATTTTCCCCTCGTGTCCGTCGATGGCGGTTGATTTGAAGCATTGCTTCAGGTGAAGAGCGAGGTCTTCTCACTCAATTTGTTGGTTTGACGTTATTGTTAAACTTGTTTCAATTTTTGCTAGTTCGTTTTGGTGGTGACTTTTCGAAGAAGCTATTGTTTGTTTGTCAATGATCTTTGTTCTGTTGATCCTATTTCTTCTTGCTGAATTATACACTAGATATTGATGCTATAAATATACCCGTAATATCGAGCTGGTTGTGAATTACATGTAGGCAAGTCTAGTTCATGTATTCATGGTTTTTTTTTTTTTTTTTTTTTTTTTTTTTTTTTAAATATTTCGTTTCCAACTGAAATTTCCTATGTTTTTTAACGTTATTTTCTATAACTCATTTTCATTTATCACGAAATCCGAAGTCCTTTAGTATATCGGACTAAAAAGCTGATCCGAGACATGTATTACCTTAAAGAAGCACTTAAGAGAGATGTTATGAATAGACCCGTCATACCAGGCAGTTTATGAAATATCAGCATAGCTGCATAAAGTGCAATCTGTAAACAAAGAATTGAATACATAACGAATTTACCGACTAACAATTTGTGGGAATATAAGGACACGGAAATAGCACGGCAGATGGCACACGTGTTGCAGGGAACGCTAACTCCTTAACGAACATCTGGTTTCGCTTCTTGTTGTCTTAATAGAAGTTTGTGAATCAGATGTTTCTTATCTTATTTAATACAAAAAAAGTATACATATGATCTTTTCTCTGTGTGTCCCACATGTTTTACTTTTATTTGCCAATGCCAATGGACTTATGTATTTTGAATATCGTCTTGATTTTATACTCTTCATCGATCTACCTTTAACAATGATGCATACATATTGAATACGTTGTAGGTATGAAACACCAAGATTCTATTCAAGAGACATTAGTCAATGGACATGGACAATCTAAAACGCAACGGGGTACACTCAAGGTATAACCAAACACACATAAACTAGCATCCTTAGGTTCTATTAATTATAAAAATACAAAAAATGCAACCTGAATCATGCCTCCGATAAATGTGATATTTATAAGAGGAAGGAACCAAAACTCTCTGTGAATTACCCCGTCGCGAACCCCAGATCTTGCTCGAAGCTGCTGTCATTAATGGACGCAAGAGA
>JAUMGZ010184561.1:0-13714 GCA_032359645.1 Pododesmus macrochisma
ATGTTATAGAAAATTGGGACCTTCTGATTGTGGTCAAAAACTCACATAATTAGCTCTATTGTTTTAACCAGATGTCTGGGACTCTTCAAACTTATGCATTTAGATAGATAATAAAGGATGCTTTCTAGTGATATATACTTTATTGGGTCTATTGTGAATACTTTTTGAGAAAACGTGAGGTAAAGTTTTGAAAAAATTAACGTCTCAAGTATCCTTTAAGGAAATTGACCAGATCATATTCAATAAATATATGAAAAAGGTTCTAGTAGGCTAAATATGTTACGTCTTTTAAAACATAAGATGGATAGAAAGACACTAGAGATTTTATACAAATCATACATACGTCAAATCTTAGAGTATGCTGGTTCACTGTGGGACACTATGCACTAGGCAGGAATCTGATTTAATTGAAATTATCCAACTAAATATATTTTCATTTTGCGTGGCATTGGCCTTCAATATCCCTTCACATGAGCAACTTCAGTTATGAGAGCATAACTGCAGCATATGCCAAATCACCACGTTCTCACTTGAGACATGTGAATGTGCGTAAAATAGGCGCTCAGAAAACATTAATTTTAAACGTTTCAAACACCTTAATAACTATTAATTTTTTTTTATTTTTTTAATTAAAAGACAAACGAAAATATAAGTAATGAACTGCATAGATGTTGCCGACCTACTGGTATAACTGCAGCATGCATCACAGACAAACTTATCATGGAGCGCTACATTCAGTTTGTCTGTGACACATGCTGCAGTTATACCAGTACGTCTGCAACATCTATGGAGTTTATTGCTTAAATAAACTCATTCAAATACATTATGTACTGTAACCACAGAAATATAAACATGATCTTAACGCAACTAAGAAATAACAACAGTAATCTTAATTTTGACAGATATACAGATCATCTTATAGAAGATCCTGGTTGTTCATGTACGTTGACATGAGCAGGAAAATATTAATGATTATTTTTTACATGTCCAAGTTACTCTGATCATAGACATTTAATTCATGATATTTATCTTCAGGTAGGATACATAAATGCCAATATTTTAGTAAACTGAGATTCAAACCTATCAGACAATTTGAATGAAATAATTCTACAATATGTAATAGACTTTATAATAAGTACACATAGATTCTCATGACTTTTATTTTTTCAACTCGCGGCAATTAACTGTATTTTTTGTATAATAAAAGGTATTAAATTTTCTGATTCATCAAATTTCTGTTTATCAAGTCACTATTTAACTATACTAAACAGGAATGGAAGTGTTGGTGTTAAACCCAGCATGATATAACATACTGAATGTTGTACCATTTATTATATAAAAGTGCGTGAATGTGTGTGTGCGAGTTATATTGCAGCTTATATATAAATATATTTTCATGAATTAATATGTCATTTATAATATTATTTAATTACTTCATCATTGTCATAATTTACTACTGGAAATATGGAGAAGATCTATTTAGTCTATGCCTGATATCTAATCCATTTTGTATCTTTTGATATAAATAAAATATTTCGAATTGATTTGAATTTCCAGTCTTGTGGTTTTTAGTCAATCTGGACCGAAGGTCCAAGGTGGACTTTTCCCATACAAATCCTGTCCGTCATCCGTCGTCTGTCGTCCGTCCGTCGTTCTTCGTCGTTAACTTTTCATATTTTCGACTTCTTCTCCTGAACCACTGGACTATTTTTATCCAAACTTGGTAGGAAGTATCCCTAGGGGAAGGGGATTCAGATTTGTTCAAATAAAGGGGCTGGGCCACTAGGGGGCAAAAAGGGGGGAAAATTGACAAAACTTCAAAAATCTTCTTCTAATAAACTAGAAGGCCTAGAGCTTAATGTTTTAGTATGTAGTAACTTTAGGGCATGGAGAACCAAGTTTGTTCAAGGCGTGAACCTGGGGTTAAAAAATATGTAACATGCTTCTGGGTCAAAGTTCAACACAGTGACTATAGCAAATAATGTTATCTACTTGTATTCACAATTTTGACTTTTTGTCCAAAACTACTGAACCAAAAAAGAAAAAAAAGAAGAAATATCTTCTTCTAATTAACAAGAAGGCCTATGGCTTAATGTTTTGGCATGTATTGGTAGTAACTTTAGGGCATGGAGAACCAAGTTTGTTCAAGGCGTGACCCTGGGGTTAAAAATAGGTTACCGGTACACATTTTGGGGTCAAAGTTCAACATTATATCAAATATGTTAACTATTAACATTTTTGACTTGTCCAAAACCACTGGGTCAATTTTATCCAAACTTGGTACCAAGTATCCCTAGGGGAAGGGGATTCAGATTTGTTCAAATGAAGGGGCTCTGCCCCCAGGGGGCACAAAAAGGGGGAAAATTTGACCAAACATCTAAAATCTTCTTCTAATAAACTAGAAGGCCTAGAGCTTAATGTTTTGGTAGGTAATAACTTAGGGCATTGAGAACCAAGTTTGTTCAAGGCATGACCCTGGGGACAAAAATAGGTTATGCATTTTAGGGTCAAGGTTTAACAGTGTATATATATAGATTTTCAACTTCTTGTCAAAAACTACTGAACCAATTTCATCCAAACTTGGACGAAGGCATTCCTTGGTTAAGGAAGTTCAGATTTGTTCAAATGATGAGTCTTGGCTCCCCAGGAATGCCACTTTGGGGCCCAAATAGGAAAAATTTGACAAAATTTCAAACATCTTCTTGCATACAAGAAGGCCTAGTGCTTAAGCGTTTGGTATGTTTTAAATTTAGGGCATGGAGAACCAAGTTTGTTCAAGGCATGACCCTTGTAAATAAAAGTATTCAAATGCCAAACATTTACTTAAATAGATCTATTTCAGCCATATTTACTTAAATAGGCCTACTTCAACCAGATGGACGTTAAGGCTCAATGGACCTCTTGTTTATTGTGGAATAGTCCTTAGCTAACACTAATAACTTTTTCCTTTTTTCCCCAGCAATACGCAAAATTGACACATTCTAAAAGATTCAGAAACATCATAACTACAGTAAGTATATTACACATGTGATATATAAAAGATCATGTGACATAACTGTAACACGGTCTAATTGATGTGGCACAATCTAATCCATGTTTTCTTGTCTGAATTGTTTTGCAATTCAGTTGTTATGTTATTATTTATGTTAAACTATGTACTTCATTTATCTATGTATCCTGGTGTATTTTTGTTTATACTGATAAGCTTGTAGCTTAAAGTAATAAATAATTGAAATGTATGTATTATCAGGAACTGTCAATACTTTTTAGTATTGAAAGTTCCTGGTATTATATATCATTACATATAATATGTACATTGTATACGTAACATGTTATAGGCATTATTTAGCTGACTAGTGGTGAAAACATTCATATGAATTTGCATTTAATTACAAAACATTACAATAATGACATTAAATGGACATATGCATTGATTGGAATTCTTAATAAGTTAATGAGAGAAAGTTAGGTACTATATAGACAGACCTCAAAATATTGTGCTACATGTACAAAAACCGAGGAACTAATATAAAACTCACACATGTTATCGACAAAAACGTACACACAAAATAGATAAAAGTACAAAAACCGAGGAACTAATATAAAACTCACACATGTTATCGACAAAAACGTACACACAGATCAAAGAAAAATAAATATATTTGTAAGCTTTGTGTTCATTTGATTGATGGTTTTATTGTTGTTTTACTCGTTAGTTTACATTGAATATTACGCTTAGAGTCCGTCTATCTACAGGCGTTTGCATGGTAACCAGTAGACCGGCGTTCGAACCCCATATTTCTCTCACACTAGAAAAACTGGATCATAATACATCACAACATACAGGAATGTAAATTAAACTTTTATCCGAAGGTAAAACACAAATTTCATATTCTCACATTATAAATCAACATTTATAAAAGATATTGATAGTTACTGTATGATAAAACATTGATTGATAACAAATGTTAAATGTACAACAGATGTATAGAGACATACACGTCCTGGAAAGAAGAAAATACCAAAAAGCTCTGATCGGTTGTGTGTTTTAGTATTCAACGAGGTTTATGAAATTAAAATCAATGAAACAACTGTTGAAATGAGAAGTAGGTGGAACACCAACTAGACTGAGAATGGCGTGATCAATATGCCGAGGGTTCTCTGTGATACATAGTCCATTAGATGCCGTCAACTCGTCTATTTGTATTATAATATCGTAGTATAGCACATGTAACTCCAGAGATGTCGTTTATACTTCCTGGACCGTCGTTCGAGCAATGTCGGATGGTACTATAAAATGAGATTTACTAATGTGTATTAGTTATAGTTTTAGTCTACGATTTAGTGTCGTTGTAAGTGTTTAGCGACTTTTTGTGCTTGGAGTTTGTTATTGTGGGACATTTCGTTAGAACGTGATATTATATTTCATTAGTATTAAATGTATTTTAAAGAACATACGAAAGGACTAGCCTAACTTTTTAACAACATAGACAAAAATTAAAAGTATAGACAAAATTTGAAAAAATAAAATTATATTATATAAAATTGTAAAATCATTAAAATTGTGAAATGCGTTGTGCGATCTAACTCTGTGACACTAAGATCACCTAACACTGTTGTAAGGTTGTGTATTTTACAAAAAGTCTAAGATCCCAATATTCAGTTTTATCCTCAAGATAATGTGACGTGTGTTTGCGGCTTGGAGATAGATATACCATTGTGTTCTTTGTTGCCATTGGAATATACTTAATGTTGTAAAAGAAAGGCGAGAATGTTCTGGTGCTGTTTGTAGAAATGAAGTGGAACATGAAAAGTTAAATTAAGCTTTTTTTAATTTTGTGAAATATTTGAAGCCATTAGAAATGGATGTGACAATCACAATTGCCTTGCATCTCATACACATATTTTGTCTTCGTCCAGCTGAATACGGTGAGTATTAACTGATTTTTACATACACTTTTCTTTATTTTAATTAGTATCGAAAACCTGCTATGTGTGCTTTGTTTCTCATTGCTAATTTTAATTCAATTAAGTACTAATTGGGTTATTTTTTTTACTGGTGTAAGTATTTCTTTGGCTAACACTGATGAAATTGAAAAATAAAATCTTAGATATATGATGCAGGCTTTTAATATGTTTAAATGTGGTTTTACTGATCAGAGCTGGAAAAATAGAGTTAAATTCAACAATTAATCATGGAATAGTTTAAAAACAAAAGCTTCAACATTGAAAAATATATCCACAAAAGTAATGAAATTTTATTTAACCAATTTTAATTTGCTTGCGCTACAAACATGTGGAAGAACTTGACAACGCGTTTTACATCGTTAAACTATGAACATACAGTATTAACTACTTCCTGTAAACGGTTTTGTATTTCGCGAATTTAATTTTTTTTTCTTCATTATACTAAAAAAATTGTTTTTTTTCTATCAATGCTTATTAAGTTTATTTGAAATTACCTTATAAAAATCTTCATTTATAAGAATTGAAAAAAATGAAAGAAAACATTTGTATTTATTCAACTCTGATTTTATTTCACGATATTATCGTTTTCCAAGTTCTTAAACACTATAAACTTCCAGTTTCATATCAACAATTCAATTGAAATTAGACTTTTTCACTTAAATATTCAAAACCAGCATTAGAAATGTGTTACATTTTAGCCTAGATATAATTGAATGTTAACAATGAGTTTCTAACTTTTTTTTGTTTACTAGAAATAAGGAATTTTCGAAACTGGAAAATGGTGGTTCGAAACTACACAACAGGTTGTACTCGGTAGCAAATATGCTGTTTTGTAAATATACATACTTAACAAATTGCGTTGTGAAGTATGGAATAGAATCGAGAAGGTTCAGTCGACAAAATGAATTATATTAAAACATAAAACAGTATTGTGTGTGTGCAGTTTGAGCTGAGTGTGACGCGGTAACTCAATTGTCTTCTAAATATATCCAACTTAGTGTCTTGTGCAGGAAATCTGTTTCTAAAACGTTACAGAATCGTATGTCTCGGAACCCTAACGAATAAACTTAAAGACAAAAGCTTCTGCGTTATCAGATTTCACTTCACAATATACATTTAATTGATTAAGATGGTCACGTCTCACATGTGAAACTTGGTGAATAGATTAATAATAATAGTATAGTTTCAATTATACTAAATAGCGATTTTAATTTCTATTGTCCGTCGACAGAACATTGTTTCATAAACTGTAACTTATATAATGGTGAAGAAATACAAATTAACTGGAAATTCTAACCAGAATTATTTCCTTATTATATTGACCGTTATACACGTACGTACTCGGGAGCAATCTTTTCACTTGATGTGTTTACCATCGCTTGTTCAGTGTTTTGTGGTTAGAAAAATCATTAAAATCGATCAATCTTGAAAACAAGTAACATATTGTGCAATTAAATCCACTCCTAAATGTCAAAAATAAAATCACACTAATTGGCTATCTTAAAATCTCCTCTGTAGAGCTAAGACAAATCAACTATAGCTTAACAAACTGATTAACAAGGCGAAAGCATATTGCACCTGATGATCAAATACGGCACATGCCAATACGTTTATAGCATAATACGTCACTATAATGTCAGCGTTTTCGTAACCGTTCCTTTATCGAATATGTCATTGTGTTTAGGCGGCGTTAAACTCAAACCAAGCAGCAAATCAAAACAAAAACAAAACAAAAATTTTAAAATGAAAGAGCAATATGTACTGAAAGACAGAGCTAAAGTTTAGATTAGCTGCGCTGCAAAACTCACTTTAGCAACTTAGCGGATACAACAACATATGGGAAACCAGTCATTCGATTCTTGTATGGAATCATAAACAGGTGCGCACTTTTCCTTACCACCGAGTGCCAACAGGTCCGTCTTGATTGATGACATTAATGTAAGTCATAAATCAAGTATTTAAAGTGTAGGCGACGCTTACCCGTTTATACATCTTAAGAACTAATAAATCATTTAAGGTGAAAACGCTATGATGTCACAACATCAGTCTTTGTAAGGTGCTATTCACGACAGTGTATTGTATATGAATTATAACACTGTGCCAGTGACCGTTTTAGGTATTTTAAAAGTGATCACATTTATAAGTAACACTTATCCTATTAAAAAAACCTTATTAAAAAAAGTTTATATTTATATCTTCCTTGAGTCGAACAGCGAACCTTAAGTTCAAAGCATTGTTAGATTTTAATTCCTAACTAAAAATTACTGTTACGGATCAAATGAAACTTGAAACTCATATCTACAACAATAATTTGAGAACTCAAATTTGATTAATTTAAGAAAAACACGTAAAGCAGACATACTTTTATTTGGTCCTGGTTCATGGTCTAATATGATGGAGGAAGGGGATACATGAATCGGCTCTATAACTTTGATTTACTGAAGTCTTGTCTATTCAAATTTATTTCTGCTCTTGCGTCCATTAATGACAGCAGCTTCGAGCAAGTTCTGGGGTTCACGACGGGGTAATTCACACAGAGTTTTGGCTTCTTCCTCTTATAAATATCATATTTATCGGAGGCATGATTCAGGTTGCATTTTTGTATATGAACCAGACTAATTTAAGGTCCCAGTCACACTGTGGCAATTTTATTAGCAAAACTCAACGATGTGACATGTGTAGAGAAAACAGCTTTGGACTTTCCGATTCTTTTTAGTTCGTTCTTGTGCTGTAAAACTTTCCTTGCGCAACGTACATATACGTCTCGATTAGCGGAGGAGCTACGACAGTGTTCAATACTGCCACTACGTTTTAAGCACATTCGCTAATTGTCGCTGTGCGTGCGCGTTTAATCCTTCCCTTCTTTGGACTTACCGATTTTTTGTTAAGATCGCCTGTGGTTCTGGTTCGGTTCAATTTCGGCCGCGTGGATAGAAGACACAGAACGGTGGTAGGACGACCTGACTCGATGCGCAATGAGGACTGTTTCATCGATGTAACACGTTCCAGTTCTTTCAAGTTCGTTCGTAGTTTAGTTGAGCTTCCGTTCTCCGTCTACCTGTTCTGTTGCGTTTCGTAAAACCCCCTTTACACAGAGGTGGCGACCGTTGTTAGACCGTTGAGCGATGAAAAAATGGCCAGATCTCTCAACGATCTTTCAATGAGTGCCCAGCAATCGCCATGGTCTCTCAACGTTCTCTATGATCTTCCAGTGATCTCCACGGTCTCCTCAAAGTTTTGGCTCGGTCAAAAACAATCCCTCAACGGTCGCCGAGGGAAGCAATCTCTCAACGATCTCTTAAGGAGCTCCCAAGGAGCGCTCAACGGTCTCAGCGATCTCTTCCGTTCTCTCAGTGATCTCTATTGGTGTCGCACCTGATCTCTTAGCGATCTCCGTAGATCTTCCCGTGATATCTGTTTGTCGCAAAACAAGCGCTGCCAAGGTCGCTCCAAGATCTCTATAAATCACCATGACAATTGGCAAAAAATTGCAATTTGATCGCACAACGAGCACACAAGGATCTCCCAAGCATATACACAGAAACGACTTTTTCGGGGCTTTGAGAGATCGTTGAGAGATCGGGCCAATTTTGGATAGCTCAATGGTCGCCTCACACTCTCGGTGTGTTTAAAGGAGGCTTAACACGTCGTTGTATGTCTTCGCTACTTCGTGTTACTTCGACTCACAAGTTGGGTTTTTTTAGTTTGAGTTTAAACATATTGTATTGCCAAGTATAATATAGAAAAAGGATCAGACACAAGTTATTCCAACTTACTAGGTCAAACCGCCTCGTTCTTTATGTGTAGAGTTTATTCTACTACATTTGTTTCGTAAGCAAGTCAATTCGCAAATAGTGTACATTTGATTCGTTCCTCAACCAAATCTGGCAAATGAGTTGGATTTAAAAAAAAACTATCTGTGGCTTAAATCATTTTACCTATTTTTCACTGTTTCCTTTTGGTTTGCTTAAAAAATCGCCAAAGTTGGACTGGTGATTTACATATTATTGAGTAGTATCAACTCGAAATCATCTTGAAAAAGTAGTAATATCGAGTTATTGAGTACAAAAATAAAGTTCCTGATGAGCTTCCGTACATATTTACCTTTCTAATTATTTGCATTCTTATTGGTCTTGATTTTGTGGTATTTACCTTTTATTTGAGAAATATGGACATCGTAGAAAAAAAGCTAATAATATTGTCATTAAGGATGACATTCAGAATAAGTCAAGCGAAAAGACAATACAAGATCACAATTGCTTAACCTTGAGCATCTTCTTTCTATAGCACAGCAAAGGTAATTAAATACACTGCAGTTCCTTGTATATGAATACTTTCTACGAAGGATATTCAGAACAGACAGCAACGTTTGACAAATAACTGGTTTATCATTAAAGTAACTCGTGTTCCCGTTGCTACAAGAACAGTTTAAAACGGAGAGGCAAACTGTCAAAAGACGACGCTATCAAATTGATTGAATTTCGAAGATATTTGAAAGTAATATTAGATTTTGGCGTAATATAACTTTATACTCGCCAAGGTTTCACGGAAGCCGTGTCACGGCTTGTCATCGTGTCGCCAATGTTCAAACAACCATTGTCATGTGTCCAATTTAACATATTTCTACAGCACGATGCCATTAGTTGTCAACGCTAATTTTTGCAGATTCCACGACGGAGACACATATTCTCGCCACATCTCGATATATAAGAGCTTTTACCAAAGTTATAAGATACTGTTGCTTTTTATGTTCAAATCTACGAGAATATAAAATTGCAAATGTCTCCGAAGGATTTGTCGTTGCATCTGTTAAAGATTAACACCGAACACCAATTTTTAAATTTCGTCCCATATACTGAAATCTTTAGGGAGTTCGACTCTCATAGAGAATACGCGAAAGCAGGCGATATTTTCTTATCAGTTTAAGAACCATTCCTTGAACAGCGACCTTGACCCTTGGGAAAATTCTGAAGAAAGACTGCAACCCGAATAATAAGTGTCATTGAATGATTTCTGCATGACAATGACCTTCATTTTTGGAAGGTACTTGCTTTGGTGAAGCTATTTGATTAGATATATTATACATATAGTCTTGGAGAAGATTATAAGACCATTATAGAATATGCCGTCGTGGCATTCCTTCATAGGCTTGTCAGTAGCCATACATCAACATGTTGGAATCGTATAGGTTACATGCATATAAAGGACACTTATTGTAAACCAATTCGGCCATTTTCATAGAATATTCGAACAAAAAGAGAAAATGGTGATTCCGGTTCATTTCTTGGATCAATAAATCTTTGCTAATATAATGTATAGCGTATGAATCACTGGACGATTGACAGAAACATGGGATCTAATCATTTAGTCAAATTAGCACATGCTTCTTTACAATTTGTAACGGTATTCCCACTAGTAAAGTGTCATCTTCAAAATGATTAGTAGTATAATACTGCATTCCAGGTTTCAGCATTTTCGTTTTACACTCGGGTGATAATTATTTGTACCGAATGACCATTTGTTCTTTCATTCCAAGAACTCACAGCGGCAGTTCAGGCTAAACGTATTCTTTATATATCATGTAAGTGATCAGTGGAATCTTGTAATTAATGCATGCAAGGAATTAACTTAATCTTATAGTTTTTTGTTTTGAAACGAGGTTTTACCGAGTGGCAAGTCTATGCAATCTATAGCAGATATTGCAAATATGGTCTAACTATATCACTATTTCTTTTTCTATAGGGCAGAACTAACAGTAGAAATGTGCGTTCATATATTCATTGAACAAATAATTTCATTTATGTATCTATCATTATACATTGTTACTAATTTTTAATTAAAAAGAGCAAGCGACATTCATTTAACGAACGTTTCAGAGACCAATTTATGTCATATCTGAGTAAGTCAGTAGTTGCTTTCTATAACCTACTCAAGAAACCAAAGTATAACCACTGTATACAGAGGAACTTACGTGTGTTGAAATGAATATATATAATATCATAGCTTATAGATCTCGCTTGGCTAAGATAAGCCACCATGGAATATTATTTTACGTACAGATAATTCCAAATTATAAATTTTGCTATAAGCTATATTTAATGATATTATTAATTTATCAGTTTCATATTGACCATGTTATTGATCCGAGGTCATTCGTGTTGGTCCGAGGTCAGTCGTATTGGTCCGAGGTCAGTCGTATTGGTCCGAGGTCAGTCGTATTGGTCCGAGGTCAGTCGTATTGACCCAAGGCAGCAGGTGATTAATTCATTTTTTTTAATAATTTTAAACTGTATTTAAAGGATTCAAAACCGTTCGTGTCACCAAAACGCTCTACTTTCGTTTTTCGCCTCAGAAATTACAACGGTAACAAAGCTTCATAAATTGACAGACACAAGCATGTATCGTTTATTGCTTTGTATACATTTTTGAGAACATTTTGCACGACACTTTTGTTGTCTTCAGGAACATGCGCAACACCATTTTATCTTCTTATTTCATTCAAACCGGAAACATAGATTTCAATTTTGGCCCAGTACGTTATTAATCAGCAAATGTCATATTGGCCCAGTTGCCCCTCGAATCATAGCCACTAATTATAACGTATTTCAGCAAATACCGTTTAAAAATTGACAGTTAGCTATATTAAGCTATAAGAAATATTGGATCGCTCTTATTATAATATGGTTAAAAAAAGAAATGAGTGAGCACTTCATGAATCATATGGATATAATGGGTTTTTGCATTAAGCACGTTTGTGATACTCAGCCAGTCTGCATTGAAAATCAATATATTATTAAAATCAAACACAAAGCTTTTGGTTGGGAATAAATTGTTTACATAAAAGGCCACACATCTATATAGGAAATAAAATATTTGCTCTGCATAACGTTTCAAACAATATTATTATTATTATTACACTTCTGAATAAGACCACATTCACTGAGTATTGGTGTAATACTCATGATTTCCTTGTTTGCGCTATAACCGACCATTTATATACATGCATGGATAAACCACTTTTTGAACATTTATCATACAAATGCTAGTTCAATGGTACTGTATGACATAACATAGAAAATACCAATAAACGAGACATAATGCACTTAAAATATAGATACACATTGCAGCCATATTAGAATACACAATTTCACAAAGTTCAAGTCAGTAACCTGAACATATATGAAAAGACAAGCTTTTATATCTTTTTTCGTGATTCTAAAAATCCAACAAATAAGTTTTTGAACTTGCGAAATATTAAAAAGAAAAATCGCCTTTCAGAAAACGTTACAATCTTGCATATCTATCATGCTTTCTGTAGTATCACCTAGAATAACACGTGATCCAATGAGATACTAAAATGCACCAACGGGATGCTATGTTGAACAGTTGAGCTACTGACGAGATAACTAAGAACTACAAACGAGATACTGAATTGTAAAAACAAGATTATTAGTTGGTCGAACGAGGTACAAACGTAATATAGCAGTATGAACGAAAACAGTGTTGCATACGGACAGTATATTATCGTACGAACCACATGTGCTGAATTTTTAATCCCTTTCGACCATATGTAGTCGTGGGGCATCATATTCTAGAGGGACTAAATATTTAACTGGCAATCATTTTATAGGGTCCGTGTCTAGCCCTTGTGGTACGAACAGAATACATAAGTTGCATGTGTTCTAAATGGGCTTCCGTACAAAGTAATGATTAAAACATTTTCAAGGATGTAAATAACAAAGTGGCAAACTTGCATTGATCTGATCACAACGATACTTGAACAAGAGCAACATTCTGTACATAGGGATGTGCTTACAGACTTAAGGGGCATTCAACGCAAACACAGGTCGCTGGAGAGACACAATGAAATAAATAGAGCGGTGCAATTTGACACGATCCTCAAACAGAAGAGTAATTACTCTTGTAGGGTTGTCTACTAGATTGTCATGTTAAGCAAACAATAGCGTTCACTTTTTGTTGTCAATATTTAAAAACAACACTACCCAACAAAAACAAACGTTAACGATTCAAGTGTTGTTGTGTAGCAGAAAAAAGCTGCAATATACATATAAACTTAAATACTATGATAACGAAGTTTGAAAGTAGGGCTTTGATTTACTGCCCAAGAGCAAAATGTTTTTGAAATTTGCAATATCCCAAATAATTTCTCGTTTGTCTGAAAGTTAATTTCAAACAATGTGTCCCCAGTAATCTAATTCAAATTTTAATTACCGTTACTGCGTGTAGACGTAAAATTAATAACAAAAACTGTATAAGTGGCAAAATTGTGCTTAAATGATAGCATGCACTAAAGAGGTAAAGTTCTCGATTCAATGATTCCATAAGTCGACGCTGTTTGTGTGCTATAACCATAGTGGTACATCACTAGCTTGTGACAGGTTTTTAATATTTCATGCGCTCCGCTCGTGTTGAGAGTTGTAATTAAGTTATAAATCTTTATAGGAAAATATATTTACTGTCGTCGAATACATCATAGTGACCTCGTAACGTGATGACATCATCGTGCGCGAGAACAAAAGCGCACCGATTATACCCATATACATTTGTATATTTCTGTCTTTGCTTTCAAATAAAGTTTCACCACGAATCAATTGATAAGACACTGTTATGACGTAAATAATACGGATACCAAAACGAACTGTCCTATCCAAACGGACAATGACTTACGACAAATATGTTTTTTATTCTTGTTTTTTTTGGGGGGGGGGGGGGGGGGGGGGGGGGG